>VZTL01051322.1:0-71179 GCA_013400535.1 Scopus umbretta | reverse complement strand
GAATCAAAGCCAAAACCAGGAGATCCTGCTCGCTATTATGGATGAGCCTGTGGGAGAAAGAAATTAAATTAATTGCTAGCCAATAGGAGACATTACTTTTAACTTGTCCTAAATCCAGCAGAGAGCTGAAATTGGGGTGAATTACCCTTCCATCCTCTCAGTCTTAAGTGCATTTTTTTAAGTGTTCAGAATATCCCACTTAACTAAGACAGCCTATTTAATATCCTGATTCTAAGAAGTCTTTCTCTTACTATCAGTCCTATTAAAATCAGTAGTTATTCAATCAAATGAATATGACAATCCAAAGAACCACGGCTGGTCTAAGCTCTTAAAGGAAGAAGTTTGCCTGAAGCTAGTGACTATCAGAGATTGATCTTTATTTAAGACAGCAGTGGTACTTAGGCATTTGGCCAATGGCCAAACTAATAAATATAATCTCAAACATATATATACACACACATATATTTTTCAGGGTTGTTTACTCAGGTATTCATTATATTTGAAACAATGCCAGGATCAACATGGAGAAGTGACTAAGGACATCATCCTGCACAGATCTGTAGACAGTTATAAACCCTGCTAAATCCAATGAAAAGAAGAAATGGAGATTAACTGTGAATACAAGTCTGGATTTGTACTTGCATAACTAGGTCAGGCTGCCACACAAATCAATCAGAACAGGAGTAAGACTTGTACAGAACTCTTGGGCAGAATACTCTATTGTCTCAAGTTTTTTTTGTCTGCAGAAGAGCTTATTCTCACAGGCAAATGCTGAAGCATCCAAGCAGCCTGGTGAGGTAGTGATAAGAAATAAAGTGGGGAAGATTCCTTTCATTATCCAGCCCGCAAGACATCTGCAGAGCTGATGCACTGCAATCCCTGGAGTCTAGAATATCCTTCATTACTTACTCTAAACATCTAACACATAATAATGGGTCTGGGCCTTACACTTCCCTTCTGTTCCCCTTCCTCAGGTTGGTTTGTACCAGTGATTGTCTTTCACGGGGAATTTGCCTGTACCAGAATCCATGCAATACAACATTGCGTGGATGCGCACTGCCTTTTTTCTCACAGATCCTCCCTTTGTGCACACATTTGAAGACATGCCATTTAGCTGTTCCTGTATGCACAGTTAAGTGCAAGAGTAGTATTTCCTGTCCTGTCCCTGCCAGTGAAGCGCACATGCAAAGCTGTCAACAGAGCACACAACAACAGTTCTATATGAATTAAAGGAAATGTAAGAGAAGCTACTAACAACTATTAATAAGCGTAAGTATTTAAGGTGGCCCTGTGGCCCAAGGTACTTTACAGAACATTTTACATCAGGTGAGTTGGAAGCCAGCCTATGCTTTAAATGCTTTGATATTGGGATTCCAATCACTGCTCACCAAAAATAAGGCAGTAGTGTCTGTCTAGCTCAAAGTGACCACCACATAATCACTCTGGACCATATCTTTCTAATCTGATCCTTTTGTTGAGAGGAGAAGGATTGAGCAAGATTAGGCTCCCTTTCCAGTTTTTGCATTGATTCTTGCAGTTCAAGGGAGGAAATACATGGCCAGGTAGCATGCAATGATTTTCCCATCCCATCCCCAATAGCAGTCTATTTTCAGTTACAACACCGTGACTCAAATGTTTTTGGAATCAGAACTCTAATTTAAGTTTAGTGGATCAGGTGATCAAAGCAAATTATTCAGCACAAATAACACTGGATTAAAAGCAAAACAAGTTTCCTGAAAATTACTTCTATTTTTCACTTTATTCCATACCCCATCTGCTTCTGATGACTTCATGTCTGCCTCTCAAGATTTGGAGAGATCAGTATTCATTTAAAGGATCTATACCAGTTCAAGGTTCTAAAACCTAATGCTATGGTATAAAAATATAGACAAATTGAATTCACATTGGTAATGGCAATTACAAAATTGAATTGTTATGTATTTATAGAAGCAGGCTCCAGAAAGTCCCAGCTGAAGCAGTACTGACAGCAGCCAAGATGGCCTTTATAAGTAACCGTTAGCTGCCTTTTCCTTGTCAGTTCCAAGTCTGCCAGCACTGTCTTGGGGGTACGGCAGCCACCTGTTTGCAAAGGATGCTGAGGAGTAGCGCATAATTCTAGAAAAATGAGAAACGTTTATGCAGCTACATTTTTAGCTTTACTGTTTGCAGTACAGATTACTAACCAAACTAAAATGGCATAGGTAAAAAGAGTGATTTTGATCATGTTCACAAGAGAGTCATTTCTGTTTGAGAATTTTGGTCACTAGACACACGCACGCTGCATGCCACAGAAGCCCCAGGTCTCCTACAGGAAGTATCTACTGTACTTCAATGCCCTTTCACAGTGGCCATGCTGGCTGCTTTTATAAAAGGGAAAAAAGTTATTCGACTATTCTCTTGAGTATCCTTTTTTGTACAAATGAATTTGAATCAGGTGCAAGATGGGACGGTACAACCAAGGTATGGAGTTTATGCCTTGGATATCAAGAGTATCACTGATTTTTGGATACTGCAGAAATTTAACAGCTGTTCTATTCATGAAGAGGAAGCAGGCATTTTATCCTTAGGGACGTTGTATCTCATTACAGAGAAGTTGCATGCTTTATAGTCTCTCACTGAGACTTTTCTAGATACTCTCTGTTTACTGTCTTCCTTAACCTGGAATACTGAAATCATATGAATGTCCTTTGGGCATTTCCTATTTTCTCACGCGTTTCTTCATCTCCACCTCACTTCATTTAACCACACTAAGGCCACAGCACATACAGAATGGCCTATTGCTAGTAGTGTTGCTGTTACAGCACTTGCGGTGCAGAAATATTATAAGCAGTGTCTACACCAGGAGACTGGGAGTACTGCACAACCAACCCATTAAGAAGGGAAACCCAAATCATATCAGAGACTTACTAAGCTCTCACTGACTTGCCAGTTTGAATAACCACGAGACCAGGACCAGCTGAATTGACATGCAGCTGTTTATTCTGGATTCTTGTATTAGGTTTCAAATAAGACAGAACAAAAAGATGGAAAACTTGCATTTAACATATTATAGCATTTAGCACAACACAGCAGCTGTATTAAGCACCCTATAACCCCCACTCCAGAGCCCTGCCTTTAAGAAAGCAGTGAAAAGAAAGAAGAAAGTGCCCTTTGACCTTTGAAGCATGTTCTTTTCCTTACACAACTATGATTCCTTACAAACCTATGATGGATTCATATATCACTCCTGTATATCTTGCCACCCCAGGGTTTGGCCTAAGTCTTGTTTCACTTTTTAATAACATACTTAATATTAGCATCCAGGTGTAAGCAACAGCAAGTAGAAGGTAGCATACCATTTCTCTGCCTGCATGCATTTTAGGGTTTCCTGAGATTAGCACTGTATTCTTCCTAGAAGAAACAGCCAAATTCAATAGTACTAGGTTTGACTATTCTCATGAATTCTGGTTTTTCTAATCTTCTTCGGTGCTCTTGACTTCCATCTAATAAATCATTTTAGACAGGCTTAGCCTTCATGCTCACATAAACCTTAATGGAGTGACACATAGAGCAGGCAAAATTTCAGGTTCAGCATGAGTCTTTTACTGAACTATGGCTGGCTTTCAAATGAAAATGTCTTTACCATACCTAAACTTTGCATTTTTTTATGCTACAGTTCCAAAGCTTGCTCTTGCTCCCAAAGGAGTTAATGTGCCTTACCCCTTATCTTGTGAAATCAGCAGTTCCACAAGACCTCAAACTGTGCTGATTCTAAAAGAAATGTGACAATATCTGCATCTCTGTTCAAAGGCAACATCAGAGTGTTTCAATCAGATTAATGGATTCATACTTTCCCTTAGATTCTGAATGTCCAGACAATTCTTGCCTAATTGAGAGACCTGCAGCTTCCTCCCATTTCCGTCTGAACAAAGCACCTTTTCCAAACATCCTGGCAGTGTAATGCCTGTATCTCTCTTGAAGACAAAATGCTAAAGGTTAGTCTGGGTTTCCAGTGTCTCTTCATCATGCAGACTGAATCTTCCAGGAATAGGTGGAGGGTGGCTTCCCCCAGCTTTTCCCCTTTTATTAAGATGGTAGGTTAACATGTATCTGACTGGGAAACAAAATAAATTTTTGGTCCTGGTGCTGTACATACAGTATGATTGCTGGGGACTTGGCCATTCTAGAGAATTTAACTGACCCTGAGGACAATCAGCATCTTACCAGACTGCACTGTGAGGCATTTCAAATAATTATTTAAACTTGAATGTGATTTTCAGTTGCCTGAAAAAGACAATAAGTTGTATATTTTACAAACACCAGAGAAGAACCAACCTTATTCTTACCTGCTTTTGAAAGAGGCACTAAAACAGAATAAGATTAATACATATTGGAATAATTTATCATAGCTATTCAGATGTAGTTTCTGTAAGGAAGAAAACACAAATAACTGAACTTTAAGGACATAAAATTGCCTTGAAGTATAAATAACAATTTACATTTACATTATCTCAGTCTTTATAGGAATGCATGCTCTTTAAAGCCATAATTGGAAGGCAAGCAAAAAAAAAATAAATTCATTCTTGGAACCAACCAAGGAATTTGAGGGTATGCTTTCCTTCTACTCCTAGCTTAGGTAATGCTAATTTCTGTCCTATTTCTTCTCAAGCCATAACAAAATATAAGCACATGAAGAATTATTTGTAGTCAGAAAGGTCAGTTGGGAGAAAAAAGTTAAACTTTTACCTTTAGTCAGAAATACAGTATTTTACAAGGACTGTTTATTTCCCATGTTCCCCCCATACAAAGGCAACAGTGTACAGTGAAGTGGGACAGAGCTCAGAGAATTACTGTATTTAGCAATTGGCATCCAGGGGAATTTGTTTGTTTAAGACTTTTTTTTTTTGCTTAATTAAATTGTCATTTTAATAGGTTTGAGCATTTATATAGCATTCAGGTCTATCTCACTTCAATTCAACTTTCAAATTCTGAGGAGAAATTAATTTATACCAGAACATATATTATGTTATGTTCACCAAAAGTAAGTGGGCAGGAGTTGTCATGATCTCCATTAAGAAGTAAATACTAAGAGGGGAGAAAGGTGCTAGACAGAGAGCAATGAAAGACACAGCCTCTTAATTCTCTTCTACCACAACCAATACAAACAGCGTGGGTATTAAGCATCATGCTGAAGTTCCAAAGTAGATTCTATTCTGGGTAGTAGTTTGACTGTGGATCACGTTCATGTTCATTCAGTCTTTCTCCTGACCCAATGGAAAACAGTGCAAACCGAGGAGAAAGCTAAGTTACCATCCCAGGAAGTTCACAAAAAAGCTAAGTTACCATCCCAGGAAGTTCACAAAACCTTGATCCACCACACACTTGCTGTAGGACTACAGAAAAGCATTTTAAGCCAAAACTTCAAAGGTACTAGCTTAAATCAGTACTAATTAGTCAAATGAAGATATAAGCCTTCATCCCTTTGCTTCATTTTCTCATCTGTAAAATCAGGGTAGAAATATTTACCTAACCATTGGGGTTTAACTGCATTAAAACTGTAGAGTGCTCTGATAATATGATAACATGGGTGTGTAAGAATATAAGATTATTCATTAGTCATTATCTCAGGAAAATCAGCTGGGATCTTACTGCAGAAATGAACATTGATGAAAGAGCTAGCCATTGCTTGACCTTGTATGAAGGCATAAGTTTTTACCACATAGCCTATGAAACTGTGTAATGATTTAGCTATATCACCATCATACAAATTACAGGCAGTAACTTGATCTTCTCTTAAGCAACTAGAATTTGAAGTCGACCTGAGGTTAGGAAAGACTGGGAGTATGGCACAGTGTGAGAAGTCAGGGGCTGAGAATATTCTGCATTTACCACTGTGTATGTGTGCATGTGCAAAAGTCCATCGAATTGAAAGAAGCGGTAAACCACCTCTTTTCCCAGCGCCGCATGCCTCAGAAGCCCTGTTCTCAAAGACTGTGTGGGCTGTCTAAAAGTATTTATTGGTCACAAGCATTGGATAACATATAACAAGATCATCTTGCCTAGACACAAAAGAGGATATAACTATGTAAAGGAACAGTTAATTTTACTTGCTCTACACACAGGCTAGGCCAAACTATGCAAAGATTACAGTATACAGGGTAAAAGAATAGTATATAAACTGAGAGGAAATTCTTGAGAGAAAATCTTAACCTTGAGAAGTCTTCCTCTCCTTCCTCTCTTCTTCCCTAGGAAACAAAAGAAAGAATGTGAGTCTTGTGGTTAGAGGGAAGAGAGGTGAAAGTACTGTTTATTTATATAAAACATTACAGCTTAGTGTAATTAAGTATTTCAAAACTCCATCCTAAATTCCAAGGAAAAAAAAAAAAATGCTGCTTCCTATAGCAATTGTCTTTTATTAAATTCTGCCTGTATTTTATTCTGTCTTAGTACAGTTTTGTATGGATTTTTTTTTTTTTAAATTTTTATCTGGTTTTGAGTCAAAGTGTAAAAACCAGAATTCTTTAGAAAGTAGAGCTGATCAGGCAAACGTTTTACACTAGCAAGAACTGATATTTCAAAAATATTTTCATCCTATTTTGGTATAAAAATGAAAAAAATATTCCCGGGAATGCTTTCCTGAATAGCAAGTGATTCATGAGAGCAAGGAATGGTTCCTCATTTGAATACCTACATGTCTGAGAAAGTCCACAACTAACTGGTTTTAGAATTAGCCTCTCTCTGTCCCCTTCACGTTTAAATTATTTATATTAACTCAAAAAGCTCTACAAGAAACAGCTTCTCTCCCTCCTACTGTGTTGCTCAGGGGACTCACCTGACCTGTAAAAGGACAAAGGCCAAATTTTCCATACTGGAAAGGAAGATTTGGAAGAAAGTATTTCACAATACCATCTGGAAGAATGTCTTGACTTACCAGACATCCTACAGAGGTCTTACTGATTTTTACTATATATTTCTCTCTAATTTTGACCTTGAAAATTTTGTCTTCTGAACATTTCATCCAACCAAGCATGCTCCCATGAAAACTTGCAGGTTTTAACTCAGGGGTTTTGTTGTTGTTGTTGTCATTGTTTGGGGATTTTTGTGGTTTGTTTTTGTTTGGTTTTTTACAAAAAAACTCATGAAAAAGAAATCATACTAAACTCATTAATGTTCCTAAAACCTATTTGTAATATGAGTAGCTTCTGTAATCCTTTTTCTTCACTTTTCTAGGAGTTATTAATACAAGTATCATCTGTAGAATGTTTAGGGAGGAACTATTATATACACATGAATGAGCATTCAGGCATGAACTATATTATTCATATAGTCTATACATTTGCTCTAGAGAGCAAGCCAGGAAGTATTTCATTATAATACCACACATGCAATTATGTGGTGGGAATACGATAAGACAAAATTGGTAGACAGCCAACAAATCTTAGCTTCTCTGAGTCAGAAAGAAAAAGTTATTAAAATCTGAGATCCACACTGTACAGAGTTAAACACTTCACTTTTCTTCCCCCAACTAGCTCATATCCTTCCCTGTGTCCTCACCTCCCCCATAGTCTAAGTCATTTAAAGTCCTCAGGTCTAATCCTATCAGAAAGCAGAAACTCCATCTTTTTACCCTAGTAGCTAACCACTTCCCTCAAATTTAGAGTACCAACTTTGTCAAGTCAATAGCAGCTAAAAAATCTGAAGGCACAATGTTGAACAACACTGACATTTTCAGAATGTCAGCAAATGGAGTTCTTCTTCTTTTCCACCTTTATCTTTGCACTATGTAGTGGAAGAGTTCCAGAAAACTCAGGATGTAAAAGCGATGGACATTATACAATAAAGTCCTTGTATTATTGCAAACACTTAATCTGTCTCATATCAGTGGAGGTTCTCTACTGATGAAGCACATGTTTACTAAAGAGTGGTTTTTAAGGACAACTTCATCTGAAAAGATCCAAGAACTTAACATTCTCAAGCTCTGTCCTTTGTTAAATTGGGGCTTTATCCAAAAATCATTGAGATATAAGAAAGTTTCCGTTAATTGACTTCAGGGAGCTTTGTATCAAAAGATCCTGGCAAGTCTGACTCAGCTCAGCTCTTGAAAGGGAACTGAAAAAGTCTGTCTTATCCCACTATATCATATATAAAAAAAATCAGAACGGCACAAAAATGAGTGAAAGGTATTCCTGCAGTACACATGTGCTCTTTAAATATCTGATGGCCTAAAAAAAGTGTGAGGGATGAATAATGTATACTTTAAGAAAACTTGAGTTTACAGGGAAAAACCACAACACAGTTTAGCTTTCATTTTCTCTCCCTATTGATTGCAGAGCCACATGCAACCTCAGAAAATTTTATCTGGTTTACCCATTTTTTTTGAAGAAAATTGGAAGAAATGGTATTGCTATCTCCAACATCTGCTCAAATGGGATATTAAGGGAGACAGAAAACACACATGCAGTATCTGAATTTTGTATGGCCTAATCCCACCTCATATGCCAGGTTCCCCACACACTTTCCCTCTGAAACTCTGCAGAGCTTGGTTCTCAAACACCAACACTGCACCCTTTTTTAACAGTATAAAATCTGCAGTAATGATCAGCACTATGCTGAGATTGTGTGACAATTGTCCTCACTGCTTTGCTCTGGGAAACTTTTTCAAACAGTTGTCTTTGCCTGCAAGAAGCCAAGCGCCTTCCCACAGTGGGGAGGCCACAGCTCTGCTGCTCAGGCAGGGGCAGGCAAGGAGGCAAGGCTCTCCCTCTGGGCCTGTCTCACTTCACAGCAAGGCAGGATAATGATACGAACAGCAGGTAGCAGGTCGGCAGCGTTTTCATCCTGACCATGACAGCAACAGGCCCTTTAGCTGCAGTGACCTAGGAAACCAAAGTCAGCTCGGGAACCTGCACTCCCATTTACATAAGAAAATTATCTCTTCAGCTCTCTTTAAAAATCGTATTTCCCTCAGAAAAGTCCATGATCCATCTGAAACATTGCTACTTTACCAATACCCACTTACAAGCATTTTTGACATTCAGTCTCTCCACTCTCTCTGAGACAGCAAAGACAAAATTATCTGTATTACACCAGGACTAAGATTCAAGATCAGGTCTGAATATCTTCTTTGGTTTTCTGAGTTTATATCAGGCCCTTAACATTATTAGCATGTATTTACTGGGGTCTGGTAAACAGAACAAAGAACATAGCACATGGTAGTGATTTAAACTGTGTCATTAGCACATGGCAGGGGGAGGACTTTACTTGTATAGTTCACACATACCATACAAATTCTTTAAGCAAATAAAGAGCTATGGAGGGAGGGAGGGAGGGAAGAAGGGAAGGGGAAGAGACCTATACAAACCCCAAATTTTCCTGGCTCTCCCACTGTTGTTTGGAGGGCTGGCTGGTTTTCCCACAATACAATGGAGTCTCTCCTCTTACCCATTTCATCAGAAATTCCTCTCACACTGCACACGCTGGGGTGGCACGCTGCCTACATTTCAGGAAGATCTTGGCAATGCACAAGCAGCTCTAGAACACATATTGCGGGCAGAGAACATAATCTCATATATTTTTTAACAGATGCATCACCATTTCACATGCAGTATATTAACCCTTTGTGTCTATGAATTCTTGACAGAAACAAGTACAGCAACAAACAAAGTCCCAAAGAGAGGCAGGGAGCACAGATATCACATTAGGGTGATGAACATGATGCCCTGCCCTTTTTAAAAATTTAATGATGCATTTTTGTATATGTTGGAGTTACACAATGAAATGCAACTCAGAAGAAGTATTTGTCAAAGTTCAAGATGGCATACCAAGCCATTAGTAAATCTGTGTTCTCACTTCTCTGCTGGTACATAGCTTAAGGCAGGCTGCTGTGCTCTGATGCAAGCAACACTCATATGTTACATTACTTTCAAGGACACAAGTAAAACCACAACAGGAGGGAGAGTACTGGAAGAAGGTGACATATGTGAAGGTGATTTTATATTGTTTAATAAGACATGACACAGTTCTTGATTCAATCTAATTTGTCAGTTTTTTTAACATGGTGCTGATCTACAAAACACATTTCATATGGATTAAAATTAGTAATACTTCACATATATTATTTAGTCATGGCTTTCAACAGTCTTGTAGATAGGTAAATAAAATTACCTCTTTTCCTTTCGGAAACCTGAGGCAAACTCATTCAGGATCAAATTTACTCATCAGAAGACACAAATATTTGTTCAGTGAGTTCCTCAACAGCCCCAAGGTGTCCAAGACCCATTGATTTCAGTGGTCCTTTTAAAATAACAAACTTGTTATCTTGAGCTATTAAACAGTTCTAAAAATTAAAAATGATTACTTTGTTCAGACATGTGTCAGAAACAGGATTAAAACCTAGGAACCTGAGAAGGCCAGATATGCCCAGAAATACACAGGGAAAAGCTGATCTGGAAGAGTTTGCGCCTTTCACTCACAACCACTCTAGTTTAAAATCTTTGCTGGTTTAAAACCAGGGCAGCAACAGGCCCTGAATAACAGGAGAAGATGACAACCCCACAAGGATGTGGGGCACACTCAATAGAATATCTAGATATTTCTATGTCACCCAGATCTGGAGCATGTAAAAGAATAGATTTATTATCCTAACAGCTTATGAAGGAGGAAGAATTACTGCTCAGACAAGGAACAGAAGCAGAGAGAATGAGTGACTTTCTTACAATCCCACAGGAAGTACACTCTATTTAAGTAGACTGCTGCATCACCTACAGTTTCCAGGTTAATTTTACACAAAAATTAGCAGTTTAGCAGTTCCCACAAATGTTTTCAGCAGCAGAGTAAACCCTGTTCCCCCAGATTCAATCCCAACTTAAAGACAGATAAGCATAAAGGAGTTGATAGAACTTTACAAAGACACAAGCAGTGGCCAGATGTCAAAGCCCACTGGTGAAAATGAAGTGTTTTCTGAAGTCTCCTCAATATACATGGAGTTGGAGAATAAGAGGACTGGAGGGATTTTGAGTTTGACAGATATGATGTAGAGGAGGAGAAATTACTGCTATCTTAACATATCTCATTGCTGAAGGATTTTTGGAAGCATAATTTAATCCAGATACTTTTCTTACCAGAATTAACACCATCCTGCACAGATAGACACATAGTAAGTAGATCTCCCTTCAATATTAAGAAGAGATTAACATAAGCTTTCCAACCCCATCATCATTCCCACTTCTGTATCTCCAGCCTGCATCAAATTGACAAGTCTTGTCGACTTTTAGAAAATATCACCTGAAAAGTGTGGAGAGAAAGGAGTCAAGGAGGGAAGGCAGCTGCAGGGAAAGAATGCAGAGCACGGTGGTGTATTTAAGGACTGTTACTTGTGATCCCCTAGTGCCACCTTTGGTTGAAGCTCACCAAGTATGAAAAAGCTTACAATCATTCCCAGGAGAGAATGAAATTTAATTTGCTTGATATTGCCCTCCTGGATTCCCTATCTTTTTTCAAGAGAAAATCAAACACTGATTTTTTCTACTATAGTGACTGAACTGTATGTCCTATTCCCATGCCATGACTGTGCCCCCTGAAGCATTGGCTGGAAGAGGCTCACTTGATTTTCGTGACTTAGCATTCTCATGTACTGTGGGGAAGAGATACATGCAAGGAACCTGCTTTGAGAGGTTCACATGGTAATGCCTGAAAAAGGACCAAAAAACCCTGCTGTTGTTTCAGTTATCAGACATGCCCTGTGGACTTGTGTATTCCAGTCCACAGTTACAGCCACAAGCCTTTTAGGCCAAACCCTCAGATCACGTAAAATGCTCCAGGAAAGTCAATATAATAATTTTAGCAGAGTTTCAGCAATTTGCTATTGCCAAGAATTAGGCCCAGGAGCATAACAAAGACAGTTGCTTAAACCTATTTAATAAGAAGTGCACTTTTACCTCCTCAGTCTTATGGTGGCGACTGACTGAAAGACATTTCAAATACATATGTAGGTGGTCTACTTCATGATGCAGAAAACAGAGAAGAAAGTGAATTGAAAAGAAAAATGAAATAAATTTATACAGATGCACTTATATACATAAAACATACAGATATATGTATACATATTTATGCATATTTGCAAATATACACACATGGGTCTATATAAATACAAAAATATGTATATATGCAAACACAAGACACACAACAGATATATAGACTTGTTTCAACAGGATATAATGAGTTAACTTATAAAGCAGGCCAAAAGCATTTTAGCACACAAAAGCCAACCTTTGAAATATCAAGCAAAACAGTCATTAAGCAGCTCATGGGCCTGCCAGCTGCTCTTTTAAAGCTTCAAGTTAGCAGTTGCTGAAAGAGGCCCTTCAGGCTTCCTTCCCTGCTAAGAATCTCACAAACTTCACTTCTAGAGAGCTTCAGTAGTCAAGATGTTCTTCTGCAGTGGCAGTATTGTACCACTGAAACAAACAGGTTTACTTCACAGCTAGTACAACTAGGTATTTAGAGAGAACTTGCCGTTGCAAGGTTATTATCACTCTCTGTTTTCAGAAGCCAGTTTGTGGTTTTTGCAAGAACACTGTACCATGGGGTTTTCAGACAGGGTTAAAGTCAAGTGACAGATCCTCATCTTTCTTCTTCTGATCCTCCCCTTAGTATTTTTAATCCCATAGTGGGGAACAGGAAATAGAGCAGGAAAAATAGTATTTTTTTAGTCCTAATGTATAGCAGAATGTCATTTGAAGAATATATTATCCATAAATTGGCAAAAATAGGTATAGTGCTATTCCAGGTGTGTCTTTTCATGTCCTGACAGAAACACCTTTGCCACCATTTTATCTCCTGGCAACTTCACTTCCCATCCCCAGACTCTTGTCCTTTGCTTTCTCTCATCTTGAGGCAGTAACTACACTGTCACTGGGTGGCTCACACAGCTACCATCCACTCGCTTCCATCTGTTTTCATTCTTACACGGCACTACTGTAAAATGTATCCTAAAAAGCCTCAGGCTATTTTACTTGCTGCCCTAGTAATGATGTTCTCTTCTGTAAGCAGTTGAGAAAGATGACAGGTTGACTCTAATCTACTCCATGCAGGTGCCACTTGAATGTTAATTATCCATAGCTAAAAATTCTACTTTCAGGCTATCCTTCTTTAAATTTGAACTTACAATGGCAAATTTCATATTATGAGATTCATTCCTGGTGAGTGTAGACAGTTAATAGAGACATCTAGGTTAGGATCCTAATCACCAGAAAGAGAAGATTATTTGTCTCTTTCCAGCTACTGTGAGTAGGGCTCAGTTAAGGGCCTGAGTTGGCTCAGGTGAACCTAGGCTGTATTTTCTAGTTAATCTAGGCTGTATTTTCCAGTTCCCATTTGCAGAGAAAGAATCCTGCTCAAGAAGAGTTGTCCCCTCAGAAGGAGTTCTTAGGGAAAGTGGAACTTGAAGAGGACACTGTTGCTGCCAGTGGCACGATGGGACATGACAGGTGTGCTGTTACATTTTCATGACTGATTGTAGAGTAAGGGCACATCTTTGTCTCACCACCCTCATGTTACCATAAATACAATAACAGAGTATGGTAAACGGGGAAGCACAAACTGTAGTGCCATTAAAACACTGTAACTCATGGCAATTCAGATGCCATAAAGTACTTTATTTCTCTCTCAGTCACAGGCAACCTACTCTAAGGTACCTTGCACTGACTGTAGCCCAGCAAAATGTGATCATAGTCTGATACAGCTGAAATGAAGCTGAAATGTAATATAGCACAACTTGCCCACTTCATCCTTAGGGAAGAATTTAGGTCTTTTTTAAAACAAGATTAATTTAAAGGTAATGCTGTTTCTGTAGCCTTGTTAATGATTCTATCGTTCTATTTAATATTAAGTGTCTAGGTGACACTGCTAGGTCCTGTATATGAAATACAAGGAGAGGGGGAGGAAGAAACTAAAACCAGTTTATAATAATTGATACGTCCAGGCTATAATCTTGGCATCTCTTTAAATCCATTTATAATTGTTTGCTACCTTTTCCTGAATATGAATAGGCTGTTTCACCCATGAAGGGTGAGTGTTAAATTCCTTCCGTGGTTATGAAAGATCCATAACTCACAAGGGCTGCAGGCCACAGTGAGTGGCAAAGATTTGCCTTTTTTTTTCTCCCAGCAAGTTGAAGAATCATAATCACCCTTCATGGATGAGACAGCCTATTTGTTCTTCTTTGGTTGTATTTCTTTTAAATTAAGCTTTTTAAAAAGGGACTGAACCCTGGCATCAGACAGGAAACAGAAGGTTGGTGATAGATCTGGATAATTAGTATGTTAGGGTTTGTTGGATGAGCCAAAAACAGGAAAAAAAAAAAGATTGTGTTACCAAAACTATTTGGGTTTTTCTATTGGGCATATTTTCACCGAAGTGAATAACAAAAGTAACATTGAAGGAAATATTTTGTTTGACCAGACATGAAATATATTGTTTAATTTGGTGGTATTTTTATAATTTATTTTTTTTTAAAACTAAATTAAATCCAACATTTTAGTTCAGTGACTGTTAAAAGAATCACCAATCCACCTTAGTCTGCAAGGCAGATAATAAGAAATGAAAAAAAGCTTTGAAAGCACAGCAATGTGAATATCAAAGGATCTCTGAAAACTAGCACAATCATGGAAAGAGAAATACTCATAACTGTAGAAACAGAAAGGGACAAAAATGCAGAAAGACTGTTGTAGTTTAGCCCCTGTCGGCAACCATGCACCACACAGCCACTCATCCTACCCCTGGTTGGGATGGGGGAGAGAACTGGAAGAGCAAAAGTAAGAAAACTTGTGGGTTGAGATAAAAACAGTTTAATAATTGAAATAAAATAATAATAATAACAATAATAACAGTAATAGTAATATAAACTGTAATGAAAAAGAAAACAACATGAGAGAGAAAAACAAAACCCAGGGAGGGGAAAAAAACCCAAGTGATGCAACTGCTCACCACCTGCCGACCAACACCCAGCCTGTCCCCAAGCAGCGATCACTGCCCACCCCAGCCAACTCCCCCCAGTTTCTATACTGAGCGTGACGCCATATGGTATGGAATAGCCCTGTGGGCAGGTTGGGGCAGCTGTCCTGGCTGTGCCCCCTCCCAGCTCCTTGTGCCCCTGGCAGAGCAGGGGAAGCTGAAAAGTCCTTGACTAGTGTCAGCACTGCTGAGCAACAACTAAAAAACCAGTATGTTACCAACATTATTCTCATCCTAAATTCAAAACGCAGCACTATAGCAGCTACTACAAAGAAAATTAACTCTAGCCCAGCTGAAACCAGGACAAAGACAGAAACATAGAACAGGCTGCACACTTGAGTTTGAGGCTACTCCTCCTACCTTGACTCCTTTGGGCAACACCATACGAACCCATGCAAGCCAGCCACATCACCTTACAGGAACTCAGGGATGCTGGCAGAATACGCAGTCCTAAGTCTGGGACGTAGCACTGTCCTTTCCTTAGGGTCCACTAGGGTTTCACAGAATTCCTTTAAGATGACAGTGCAAACAGCTCCCTGCATAATCCCATTTCTCTTAAAAGATGTACATGGAATTGCTATCCCTGCAATAAAAATCAGAGGCGGGTAATGAATCGTACTTACCAGACACTTTTGACTTTGTATTCTACCTATTAATCCATTTCCGCCAGACGTATTTTGAACATGTCAAACATCCAAGAGCTGCAAGATGCTCAGATTTATGCTGTCACCATAACAGGTTTCCTTCTTCTCACCAACATCCTCTGTTACAACATTTTCCTCCCCAAGTTACATTAGCCCCAAATACTGAACAAAAAAGATTGAGCACTGGGTTTAAAAATCAATATTATGCCACTCCAGAGAGCTAGAAATGGGAGCTTTTTCCTCCAGTGATTAAATGTTGCCAGCTTCCCAATGGGTTTCAGAGTATTTGTTTCCAGCCCTGAAGGTCCCAAGATTTTAAAGCAGTGACATTTTAACTGTCCTTACAGGAAATGCATATTTCTCATATGAACAGGTTTTAAAACCTCAGGGAGCATATCCTGAAATTATATATGTAGCTTTTACAGCACAACAAATTGGTTACTGTTAATTGTACTATTAGTTGTACACAGTCAGCTAGGTCACCTGTTTACTTCATTTGGCATAGGTACTTGTGTTGTAAAAGATCAGGAGTGCTTTAGTGTACAGTGCTTTACAGACATAGCTATAGAAGATAAGTGTTCCAATAAAATGTTAAGGTATTTGTAAAATAGTTCATTTCCCAAATCATCTATTAGATGTAGTATGAATGGAATGTAAATTCTTTAGCCAGTAATAACACTGAAAAGAGCATTGGTAAATCTGTTACCTACATTTCCCCTTTATTCCTTCATCTTCAGTTGTTCATTAGTAACTTCAGAAAGCTTTTACACATTAGGTGAAATATCTTAGTCTATTTTTTGCTCAAAAGTAGAGTCATTCTGGAATTTAAAAATGGGAGTAGAAACAAGTATAAATGAATATTTACAAATTTTAGAAAAGCATGCTAAAAATAGGAAAAATATTAGAAAAAAATGTGATTTTCACTACCTTTTATGCTCAGGTAACAGCAGAACAGTGGTAGCACAAGAAAAGAGCTCTCAGCTCAGCACAGGGTTTTTCTATGTGCAGCAGAACTAACAAAACTTAGTTTCTTATATGTTCGTGTCCTTTACTACTGCCAAGCAAAATATAAAATGGCTGAATTCTTCTGCCATCTTCTCCCTGGGCAATAATCTGCGTTTCTTTCCTCTACCTAGCTACCAGTTTTCAAATTCTAAACCACTATTACAGTTAATTGAAATTCAAACATGCATTACTCCAAATAAAATCAAAATGTTTTGCTTTAAATCTCTTCCATCTGCCTTCACTTTCAAAAGACTTGTAGTTTCACTGCTTTTACCTTCAGTTCCCAGAAGGAATTGGGATATGTAACTGCCCTTCACTTCCCACAAAGCATGTATACTAAAATTATACTAAATCTCAGGGTGCTCTGTGGAAATGTATTAGAGATTATATAAAAGCTGTCTGCCTAGGCCATAAGAACAATCTATCCATTTCTGTTACACACTGCTCACTGCTGCATCAAGCAAAAATGTGAAAATTCAAACTCAGAAATAAGATATTACAGCATTTAAAAATTCTTGAATTTAAGCTATTATTTCTGTTTCTCCCTGTGGTTATTATTATGAAATATTTGTCTCATCTAGATATTAAGGCTGAATTTTTCTGTATTTCTTAACCAACTCAGATTGTTATGAAGAGCTCATTTTCTATTCATAATTCGCAAAGCATTCTGAACTGCATGTAGGCAAAGAATTCAGACATAACTTGCAAAATATTTTGGAAGTTTTCCCAGTTAGTCAGGGATTTCCTCAAGATAAATCTTTGTCCCTTTCAAAAAGGAGAACAAACAGGCTTTGTATGTATGTATCACTTATAGACTGTGGATTTCTGAATGTCTGCACCAACATTATTTCAAAAGGCCTGAAAAATCTCCTGAAAAAGATCTGCATAATTATTTTTGTATTTATCCCCTTTCTCCATTTTAGCATAAATTATAAGTAATAATTAAGAGTTAATTACATAACTTTTATTTTTATGAAAGACTTTCAAACTCTAGTAAAAACTAGAGCAACTCTAGTTGCTCACTGTCAAAGTTCTTTATTTGTGATATCTCAGCAAACTGTAGTAGAAGTGATCACACGATGAAGGTAATTATTGTTATTTTCTTGAAATTATAAACAGGAGCAGGTTATTTCCTATGGAACAAAATTCTTGCAAGCAACCCCAAAAGATTTTAAGCAGGGGTGTGAAACAAGGTGTTAAACTTTTACATTCTTCCTCCCACAATGTATTTCCTAGTAGAATTTTTTTCAAAGTTACACCAGACGTCAGTGATATCAGGCTTAGGCCCTAGAGCAGTAGGCTACTAGGCATTTTACAGAATGAAACTTGTTATCTGTATGCACTGGGAAGAATTAAGAGTCTCAGTTCACTTCAGGCACTGCTTGCCAGACTTCCTGCAACCAGAGCGTAATATTTTTTAGATGATGCATTTTAAGTTTGTGGGTTTGAAGAAACCTATACCTCAGGCAAACATACACATAAAGTAAAGCACAACATCTCATCTCATTAGAGGACTATATTACTGAATCCAACCACGTCTTCCTTCTGTCATGCCTCTTCTTAAGATAAATAACCATGTTCCAGTCATAACGAGCCAAACAATTCCTAAATGTGACTTTATTCAAAACAAAAATGGTCCACATAGAAGTTCAAGCTACTAGCAGCATTTTTTATGAGAATCTTTGATTCTTCAAGAGCCATATGACATATGAATCTGATGAACAGATCACAGAAGAATGTTTTTTGTTAGTATATAAACACAATGATGAGCAGTTAACTATGTCTAATTTTCTTCCAAGAATTTCCAACTAAGTTTTACTGAAAGAAGCAAATAAAGACATAAAGATGAAAATTTCCTCTGAAATCATGTCAGGACTTAGCATTTCTAATTTTCTCCTTACCATTTCTGAACACAATTACATCTATGAAAAATAATTAATTAATTTTACATTCAACTTTCAAATTGTCTAGACCGAATTCTCTCAGGCACCCTATGCTGCTTTGCTCAACACCACTACATTATACTGACAGCCCTGGGAAGACCAACATTACATATAATGGCACAGAGCAGCCAGTTGGTATCTTTAATTAGGCACTAAATATCCCTATATCTAGCTGTATCAGGATTAGAAGACTGAGGTTGGACATTCATCCCATAATGTTACACACACACAGCTTGACTTATGTGGCATGCTGCTCAACTGTCACTGAGCTATACCTTCTATGCATAAGCTATACCTTCACTGTATAAGCCAATTCCATTTCAAGACTATTAAGCAAATCCATTTGCACTGACTTTGTATAAAGCACTGACAGTCTCAGTTAATATAAGATATTTCTGATTATTTCCTAAGAAAACACATTTCTGATTATCTTGGATCATATTTTCCTCCACTGCTTTATCAAAAGGTATTCGTCCGAATTGCATCTACCCATCATACATGGCATCACTTTACTTTTTATTTATATTCATATGATTACTGTTACGATTTTATATACACATATATAAAGCATAAATGCTTTTACGGCATAAACAGCACCATTACATGCTATATTTGATACATGAAACACTTCATAACTGTGATTGCTAAGTGCTATGGAGTTAGGTTTTCCTTTCCTTAAAGAGAATCAGAAAGTTCAAATATATATTTAAAGTACAGTGCTGCTAATGGTTTTAAATAAATACTCTCTAGCACAAAATACCTGTTGCCAGCATAAGATGCATTTTACTTTTAAGACTTTTAAAGCTTGGTTTTAGAAATGTAACCAGTTTTAAAGGAATCAACCAATTTCCCAAAGGTCTCTCCTGTGACATAGTACTTTTAAGTTTGAAACATTTTTAAAGGATTTAACATGAAAGCTTTATTACTGAAAAGTAATTCTCGGCTGTTACTGTGATAATCGGTATGTCAGACACATATACATGAACACATCCATCCACGGTGCTCATACACTAAATTTCTATAATCAAAGTGTTCACAGTTTGGAAGCAGTAGGGAGGCCAGCACAGGTTTCACCTACTCCTATTTTAGGCACTTCGGTTTTCATGCAGTTTTTCATCAGAGAGACAGTGCAGAACCTCTCCTTCGGGCAGAATCCTTTCCTGCCTCTCATACCTCACCACAGTCTTATTTTTTGTGCTTATCTATTTCCAAGCTCATCTATTCAGGCATCTTGTTCTGAGCTCCACAGTTCCTTCCAATCCAGCTTCCTTGTCCAGCCAGTCCCAGCTCCAGCTGCCCTGCCTCCTCTTACATGGATCTAAATTTAACTTCACCATCTCCTCTGTCAATGGGTTGCTGATCATTTCTGGATTGGAGATGGGCACCTTCTTCCTTCTGATACTGAACTTCAGCAAAGAGACTGCAGCCACCCAAGATAAAAATGCTCTCGTTCTTATCTACTTCAGTGGAGCTGAGGTATAGAAAGTTCAGTCTCGCCATTTATTACAGGCTGTGGGAACACACTCAAGTAGACCTTTGAAACACACAGCCTATAGTGAAGTTTCTATGTTGCCACAGTTAGAAAATGAAAGTTTTTGTATTTTCTCTTAAACATAGTGTCTTAATGTTCTACTGCTGCTGTTGTTTCCTAAAGGGATAAAAAAAACCCCAAGAGTTAACATTTCACCTCAACTCCCCAACTCCCCAGGTTTTGCACCACCACTTTTGAACCCTGAAATTTTGATGTTGGCCTCTACTATTAAAACAACAGAAGTAGGTGAGTATTTTGGATATGGAGCATTATTTCAGACTTTCATGGGGGTGGAAGAGGATAACTGAAATTGTTAGGCAACCAAGCGGTCAATAATCCGTCTGTTGTTNATTAACTCTGAATTAAGCTGAAACCAGGACCCCCTTCCTACTTATTTATATTGCAGTAGCACTTAACAACTTTAGCCATGGGGCTTCTGCTAACATACATCAATACATTTCAGCTTTAGAATTCTACAGGTCTGCCACAAACATATTCTTACAAATACAAACTGCTGGTGATTTAACAGCCATCCACTACCACTCCCTCAAAGTACAACCAAACCAAAATATTTCAATAATAAATAAAAAAATCAGCAAAACAGATCTTCACTTAGCTGATGCTACAGAAGTTGTGTTACTCTGGCCTAGGCATTGTTTTACCAGGCAATACCTAGATGTATTTTCATTTGCTTTCCTTTGGGTCAAAGAAGTTCTAGTTCAACAGCATATTCTGACAAATAACAGGTTCAGTAAGGCCCCCAGGAAAAGAACATTAATTTGGAGTCTGGAGAAACCGCGTTAAGTCTAAAGGCAAAGGTAAGATTTTCACATAACAGTCTCTTCCAAGTCATTGATACTTACTAGAAGTAATGTTGAATCCCAGTCTCTTGTTCTGGGCAGTCTCCAATACAGCTGATGTTATGGTGAATACAACTACAGCTGTTCATTCCTGGACCCCAACAGCGGTGAAACAGAGGAGTCTGAAGAAATCCTATATATACTTAAGAAGGCATTATGGTCCTTCTTTTCATGAACCGAGTGTTCTTCTCGTGAAAATCTAATGACTTCAGTCAAGTATCTTTGTGCTCCTACTGGGATTTGGCCTATGTGTCAGAAAAGTCAACACACATGACTATAAGAAAAGACAATAATGAAAGTCTGCCCTTATTCACACAGATATCTCACAGAACCAAAACTGATATTTCCTTTCATTTTCTTATCCCCTAAATTCTGTTTTTTCAGATAGGTAATTGTAAAAATACAAAGAAGTTCATTTAATTCCAAATTGTAATTTTGCTATCACAACATGAGGTATTTCTAGACACAAACACAGAGAAGGCTATTTGTGCCTAATGCTGTTGTTATTAGCATACACTAGCATATTACCTGCTGCTTGTAAGTGTCGGTAACCTGTCATACTAACTATGTACAATTGCTAAGGTATACAAAACTAGACAACATATATATGATTCAAGTACTTTATTTCTAAATACTGGATAATCTGTAAATCACATGTTATTGCTTATTAAAGAATGATGGATAATTGCCAGAGGTGGTAGCTATAACTAAGAATTGTTTATTTAGCACAGAAGACTCATGTGAGGCTTTTATAAGAGAATACTCACCACTGGACATGGTGAGTGTCCAGCGAAACATGTGGTGGACATGTTTTGCTTAGAAGTCTGATTTTAAAGGATAAATGAAACAGAGAGAGGAAGGTATTTGTTTTATTTTGGTTTGGTTTTAGTTAAAAAAGGGGAGGGAGGAAAGAGAATTACATGAGTTACTTGAGATATGTGGTATATTAATTTTAGTTTCCAAACTACTGTGCATTTTTTTTTGTTAATGGTGCCATAAATCAAAACTGTATAATACATTAAAAGTGTCTAAATATGCTCCCAGTGCAGGCTCTAAAATAAGTTTTCAAAAATCTGGATGCTGAGCCAAATCTATAAATTGATCCCATTACTCTAAAGATTAGAGTTTAGTGTTAATGTGTGCTTTTTAGTTTCTCTGCTAGACCTAGTATCTTGCCAGGCTAACTAAATAACATGTATATTGTACAGATTTCAATTAATACTTCACAGATATAAACTAGGATTAGTTTTAAATCGACTGTGCAGATTTTACATCATAATTTGAGTCCTCTTGCTGAAGGTTGTTGTACAGATGCTTTACTAGAACACATTTAGCTATTACCCTGTGGAAAATGTGGAGAAATGCCAGGGACAGAAACGAGCAAACAAACAATAATGCAGAGTCAGCAAACCTGACATCTGAGATACTTATGTACCCAAAGCTCAACTGTGAAATTAGTCTGGTTATGCAGCATGGGATTTTCTAGTTGGGCATCCCAACCATTCTGAACTATTTTAAAAGTTTCTCTCTTGAGAAGCAGAGATCCAGTCATTAATACTTTTTTATTTCAAAGACAAACTCTGTCCTTGTTTCCTGAATGTTCCCCTTTGAAAGAAGAGGGAATATCCTGTCTGAGAGACCCACAGCAATCAATGTCCTAATTAGTTAGGATTCTTTCATTGAAAATAATTTTTCGTTTTAGAAATGCCATTTCTTTAAAAATCAAAGCTTCTCTGCAGAAATGCATTACTTTCAAATACTTAAGGTCTGGCACGAATTACCTCAGGGCCTATGGTTAGCTGAAGGCCTAATGATTAAGGCACTTCCTGAGGATGTGGAAGATCCGGGTTCAAACCTGGTCTGCCTGATTCAGGCCAGGAGTTTAAACGCCACAGTCTCTCACATCCCCAGCAGATACTTCACCTTTTGGTCTGGGAAGCCAGCCCTTCTTTTATCAAGGTATATTTGTTTATACAGAATAAAGCAATACCAACAGCAAATCCTTTGAGAGATTCATCCCTAGCCTGTTGTAAGGAACTGTGGTCTATTGAAGAGGCTACAGTATACTGATCGGGTCATCCATACACTATATAGAAGGCTGAGACATGATTCAGATGCCTAAATATGGAACTTTAGTGCCATTTCAAATACCTTGGTATGAGACATCTTTTCTGCAGATATAACAGAGAGCATTGCAGTCCTGGAAGATGACCTGAGCTCAGCTGGAGCAACAGTCAGACAAGAGAGCTTAAGGCATCTCCAATGGCACTAATTGCCTATGTTTAATCAGCTAAATCCCACTCTGAGTTCCTTATGCAACTCTGAATTGGGCAAGCCAAAAACTTAAAGGTGCATTGCCAATGTCCTCTGTGAATAAAGTGAGTTAACTGCATACTAGCTGCTCTGACTGAGCCTTCTCTCAAAATCTCAGTAGATCTCAGTTAAATTTCAGTTAGAAATATACTTTTTTTTTTTTTTTTTTTAAATGCTGAAAACTTTCTGGGATGGGAAAATTATTGATCTGTTAGGTCAGATAAGTTTGGAGATAGGTTGTCTGGGGTTGTCTCCTAGTATGGCTTTGTATAGACAAGAAGGGAAGTTAATAGCAACACTGTTTCAGGGTAAGCTATTAAATAATGTTGAGGGAGTTCTAAAGGAGAAATCAATCCACTGCACTGTGGATATGTAAGTTTTCTAGTCTACCCAAAACCAAAATACATCTGGTTTACTAGGCTAGGCTGCATGTATGCAATAATAACTGCATTTCATTGCCTGACTGGCATCTCCACTATGTTTTCTCCAGGACAAAATTACCTAAAACAGTGTGTCCTTGAGGACAGAACTGCTGTGAGGTCTCTATGGGAATCCTATGGTATAGTTTACTACCATTTGTATCATTCTATTTAATTTGCTATTTCTTCCTTACAACATGTGGGTAATAATCACAGCAAATTGATTCCCATGAGCCCCTTGGACAATTAAAGCTATTTGGTTATTGCCACCTGCCTGCTGTTTCCATTAATGCAATTTTCAAGAATTTTTTTCCTTCCTGCTTCTCATCCCAGTAAATTCTTTGCCCAGTCTTGACACATTGCTGTGCTCCAATTAGTGTTAAATGCTGTGGAGGGCATCTGTCCATGAATCTGATCATTCACATTGCCAAATATTGCTTTGTCATATGCAAATTTAGTTTTGAGAATTTAAGAAATTTAGCTTTTTTTAAAATATACAGTCTAAGGAAAACATACACCTAGTGACACATGGTAATATTTTTAATCAGAACCTGGGTAGCTTTGCTATTATGTAAATCTCTTTGAAACTATTTTATTCTGATCGTCTTTGTGATATTTACTAAATCACCTGCTATGTCCTAATCTCCTGGTTAAATAGGGGAGAGGAAAATAGGTGCTGTATTTATCCGTTTTTATGTTTTTGCTGTCTTGTAACATCTTTAACCTTTTCTTCCTTTGAATATTTTGCCTTTGCTCCACTATTTCTCTAGTTCACTATCACCTTTTTCAGATCTGCATTCTCAAACAAGAGGTATCATATAGACCTCTTACATTGTGATCTCTCTTTCTTTCCAAGATCAAACTGGTGACTGACTTTTGTGGAGAAGAGGGGCAAAAAGCAAGATAAGGTCATGAAGAAGTAACTTCTTTACAGAGAAGTAAAGACTAAAAGCGGAAGGATGAAATTAAAGGTCTCAGTCCCAGTTCTGTTAAGGAAAATTAAAGTTTTCCTTTATACTGGAACAAGAGGGAATCTGAAACTGATTACATCTTTTAAAAATGCAGTCAAACGGAACTAGATTTACTCATTAACCTCCTTTAACTGCTATGTTGGTTATAGTCAGATGCATATGTTATACATAGCCTGGGTTCTCCATATTAAATTACCAAGATTGTGAGGTTGCAGTGGGATAAACACATTGCAAGAATCTGGTACATCATTCTGATAATCACAAGTAGTTGATTAACTTACTGACAAATTCTGATGGACTCACTAACTTGTCACTGCTCAAATATGAGCTAATGGTGTTCTTCATATTGCAGGAGGCAATGGAAAAAAACCCCAAAACTATGAAAATAGCTTTGATTTTATTCATTGCTATTACTCATTTTTCAGACAGGCAAGGCAAGTTTGAACATGAAAATACTTAGACCCACAGCCTAAGCACAACTGTGGATCCAAGGAAATGCCCTGCAAACTCAACGTGCATGTAGAATGCAAATCAGACCTGCAACAGAGAGAACAGACATCAGTCCAATTCCAGCTATGTTCCCCGAGAAACGTGGCAGAAAATTGATGGGTAAAAGAAGCAGCAGGAGTCACCAAAAAATCCCTAATTTAACAACAAAATTTAACCCATCTTTTTTTATTTGCTTTGATTATCTAATGTGCCACTGGATTTTAAACACCAGGGTAGAATTTCCAGACTTTGAAGATCATTTAAAAGCTTAAGGGATTATCAAACCAGTCATTTAAAATGACATTTTCACTGTGCAAATATTTGTCTATTAAATAGGCTGTATGGCACAGGACCTGATCGGCCTTGGCAGTATTACAGGTTCTTCGTATACTGCAAACCCCACTGTTTCCTCATAAAGCTGTCAAGTCTCAGTTTAATGAAACATATATAAACTCAATGATGTTAGCCATGTCTCAGCAAGCTAATTCATTTTGTTTTTTTCCTGTTGAGTTCCTCCTATTAGGACTTTCATCAATTTATTGTTTTAGGAGCACCCCAGCAGGTCTGCTGCCAGCACTGGGATACAAAATTGAAGAATAAGTTTAATTTTCAAATGGCCAAAACATTTACATATATAAAAATACCTCTTGTTTGACCTTTATTATATTAACTCACAGAGGATGGAAAATTAGGGAGTTTTAGTAAGAAGAGTCTCCAAAATGACCCTAGAACCTCTCATTCTTCCTCCTGTCCCATGAATGCTTCCATGTCCAAAGCTACTGTTGTTCTCACATGCATTCCTTACCACTTCTCTTCATTGGAATCAGAACTGAGGGATATTACTACACATACCACCAGGCTCAGGATCTGAATGATCCAGAAGATAAGAACAGTTTTCAAAGACTCATAGAATCATCTAGGTTGGAAAGGACCTTTAAGATCATTGAATCTAACTAAAAACCTAATACTGCCAAGTCCACCACTAAACCGTGTCCCTAAGTGCCACATATACATGTCTTTTGAATACCTCCAGGGATGGGTATTCAACCACTTCCCCGGGCAGCCTGTTCCAGTGCTTCACAACACTTTTGGTGAAGAAACGTTTCCTAATATCCAATTTAATCCTCTGCTGGTGCAACTTGATGCCATTTCCTCTCGTCCTATCACTTGTTACTTGGGAAAAGAGACTGACATCCACCCCACTACAACCCCCTTTCAGGAAGTTGTAGAGAGTGATAAGGTCTTCCCTATCTCCTTCTCTCCAAGCTAAACAACCCCAGTTCCCTCAGCCGCTCCTCATAAGGCTTGTTCTCCAGACCCTTCACCAGCTTTGTTGCCCTTCTCTGGACACGCTCCAGCAACAAAACATCCTTCTTGTAGTGAGGGGCCCAAAACTGAACACAGGATTCGAGGTGCGGCCTCACCAGTGCCGAGTACAGGGGCACGATCACTGCCCTACTCCTGCTGGCCATGCTATTTCTGACACAATAGCTTAGGGTGGAAGCTGTAATCAGTCTTAGGAAATTAAAACTATTATCCCAGTTGGGTGGTACCCAGCTCAGAAGACAGATCACCATCATCTCTATTCTTTTCAGCAGAAAAGAACATTTCTACCATAATTTTGAAGTACTGGAAAACGGTGGTGGAAGCAAGTGAATAAACAAAGCCAGGTATCTTGTTAGCACCACACTATACATGACACTTGCCATCTGTAAAAACTTCAACAATTCTACTGAAGACCTGTGTTATTTCAGAATACGTTCCTGCTACTCTTTAATTTGAAATCTGGAAGGGCCTCTACATAGTATTTCTATCAATAAACAAAATAGATTATATCTGCCATTAATGAATTATTGGGGGGAAAAAAAAAAACAACAAACCTAATGCACACAGAACAGTAAATAACATTCTGTCAACAATTGTCCGAATTTCTGACTAAAATAACTTTGATTGTTTCTGGTCAATTCTACCTGCCACCCCATATTTGCTTTCCACAAATATTCTACCAAACAGTTTATCTGGCACAAATACTTCAGAAACAAGTATCTTTAAATGAATATTGCAGAAGAGATTTGAAAAGTAAATTGCTAGCATTTGCAGTGGAAACATGATTTGAAGCAGTGAAGTTCATTCAATTGAAAAATATAAATACACAATGTTTCCAGGTGTACAATGAAAACCTGAAAATTTGTGCACTGAATTTATGACAAATGCATTAAATTTCCTTGAAGATTCTGAACAGACACATTTAAACATCTGAGACAAACAACCAGACTATTCCCAGAACAATTTGTAAGAGAAGTAAAAAGCCAAATATAATCCAATGCATTAATTCTGTCAAGTTATTTATCCAGTCCCATTTACAATTCTAGTTCAGTTTAATTACCTCTGTAGAGAGTTTTGAACTAAAGGAAGAAAGTTTGTCTAAAAAGAAGTTTGTATGTAATCACACTGTAGCTTTTTCTTTCTCCTCCTGTGGCGCATACAAACAAATGAAATGACACTACTTCACACAGAACAGGAAAACAAGAGCTGTATACTGAAGACAAAACAAGACAGCCTATATGCTTTAGTGCTATAGGTATAAGGGAAGAGGGCTAGCACTAGCAGCGAGGTTCAGAGAGAATGCTGCTAGAACTGATCTTATTTTTCTGCCAAAAAACCTTCCCTCATTTTCCTTTACCCTTCAGGAAATTACTCTGATGGAAATTAGACAGCCCCCTGAAGGAAGCTCTTTAGTTCTTGTTAGGTCTTCTCACAACATGCGGAAAGGAGACCTTGTATTTGATACTGTTCATCACTGTTGCTGCTGATTTTCTGAGGTTAAGAAACATCAGTCTGTTTGCACTGCTTTTGAGGACTGCCAAAGTGAAGATCTCACATGGGTTCCAAGCTTCTGGCTACTGTGTTACAGCACATCCCCTTTGGCAAGCCTGCGTGCCAAGGCTCAACAATTTTCACATATCAAACGCTCATTTGAGGATCTTCAGTAGGTGAAACTGCTCTTTCTCTAAGCAATTGCATGTGCTTGTGCTAACATTGATTTAATTGCATTTCTAGATTGTATTTGAAAATCATCATTGAAATCTTTTCCCCTTTTGGACCTGCTGTTACAACAGCTATTATAGTATCTGCACCCAAAGGGGAATTCTTGCCCTCCAATATAAGCAGAATAGGTTTGTGGATTGTTGGTTTTTCCTTTTATTTCCAGAGTCTACAAGGAACAGGGGTGTGGGTACTCCTATTACACAGATTAATAATTTGCCACTATAACAGTGCTTCACTACGGACTGACATACACCTTACAAGACATTCTCTTCACCTATTTTATTTAACAGTGCATCAGTGTTTTGCTCCCCTGCAATTTGGTGAGGTATAAGCAGAAACCAAGAAGCCACACTGCCATTCCCCTGCCTTTTTCAGTAAATCACACTTTTTCCTGTTTGAGTTATAACCATGTTTACCTTTCAGTTCTTCCCTCCAACTTTTCCTGTATGGAGTGAAGCGAGTTTTGTTCCCTGACCTCTTCTCCATTTGCTCTCTGGTTGTAAGTCTGTTCAAACAAAATGAGTCTCTTGAAGACTGTCATTACAAAATGAACCTTTGCCTCTTTGCTACTTTTACTTCTTTTCACACTTCTGAAAATTACAGAGAGCTGATAAAGTCTGAGTCACTTTTATCACTTAACAGGGGTTAAAAAAAATTCACACTTAATAAGCCTCCACCACTTCCTTTGGTTTCCTATTTCTCTCCCTTTACTCAAGTTGTCTTTGTGTTAAGTGAAAAACTACTCTAAAGCTGTCCTTTATGTCCACCAGATCCTATTATGTCTACACACAAGGGCAGAACTTCAGTGAATCTGGATCTCTTCCCTTCCTGTTCAAGGTCTGTTCCACTGTTGTTATTGAATTTGGTACATTATCATTGTACACACATGTATAGGAGTGATTTCCAGCTGGGAAAGGCTTATCACATCTCCTCCTGGCATAGTCAGCAGAAGGCTTTTCTTTAGCACACCTTTATGAAGGCTTTGCCTGCAAGGCCCCAAGGATCCCAGCTTCACATTTGTAATGGCTGCACATGTAGTTAATTAGGGCAATGTGACATCTGTACAGTGTCCAGCCACCATTCTGTCAGAAACACATTTGAGCACAATCCGCTAAAATTCACCAGTGCCTTCAGCTCCCATGCCAAGAAAAGTTTGGCTCTCCTCATGGCTAATAGCAGACTTTCCCTATCCCTTAACCTTTCCTTTGGATGAATTTATACAACATACTCTGTTAACAGGTCAGCTTTCAAGTATCTGCTCATCCCTGCTCACAGGCACAGCAATTTCTCTTTCAGCAGCTGTGATTCCACAGCTCTTTGATCCATAGTCATCCTTAGCACCTAAATGTTAAGTGGCATTAAAAGTCTGAGTCAGAAACATCAGTCTTCAATGGCTTTGTGACCAGCAGGTCTCAGATGTCTCATATTTTTCTGCAGAGGATTTTTAGTGCATGGTTTCCTCTTTCTGCTTGTTCCGATCAACTGAAAAAAAACCCAGGACATGACTTAGCATGTAGGCACAAGGTTACTGTGATTCACCAGATCTTTTTATCAGATCACTCCTTTTTACGTATGCCTGGGAAATAAAGTTATTTTGGTATGAGATAGATATTATCACCATTATTTATATAAACACAAGTAAAATGCTACACAAAACACCATGGACCCCCCATGGACACACACTGATTTCACACACATTTTCCACACATTTCTATTGGCTCTGCCTAAGACCACATATTAAAACCCACCAATCTTCCCAGTACAGACTGATGAAAGCCTCAGCAGAAACAGCTGCATTTCACATGTGGTTTAAGTTAATGTCTCATCCTGAATGTTTAACTCTAGCTGGCCACGCTGCTTTTTAATGTTCAGTCCTCTTTAGCTCCACATTAGAAGCAAGGCATTCCCCCCTGAAAGGCACAGAAGAATACAATGAGGCTGGTAGCACTTCATTTCTGGAGTGTCCAAAATCACTTTTTTTATTGCAAACATGAAGAGTAGTTCATATTTGACATCCTGTAAGCACATAAAACAGTTGCATAGCACTGTTAAACAGCGTAAACAAACATTGATCTGTCCACATAGTAAAATTACCTTTCAATAAAAATGAAGCATTACCAAAAGTAAGTAGCACTGTATATTTTTCAGCTTAAGTCTATTATTAAAAAGAAAAAAAAAAAAGTAACATAACATAAAATGCACCTTTTTCTCTTCTCTTTTCCTGGATGGGCCAGAAGAAAAAGAATCACAACTATTTACTAGGAGCTGTAACATGCCTAAAAAGCAGTAGCCCTGCATAAGTCAGACAATCTCTTAGGTGGGAAACATGAGTGTAGAAGGCCCTTCTTTTTTAGCCCCATGAACCTAGAATTAGGTTAGAGATCGGTAATAACCTTACACAAGTAAGCCTACACTTAGACATATGTCTCTCCCACATGAATGACTGCACCGTTTTTTTCCCGGCAATATGCACTTCAGGCCAGAGGAGTCTTCTCTGCAGCTGACTTCACTGCAAGTTGTGCTAGCATCCTATGGATTGAAAGGTCACAACTGATAGTGATGACGTGGCTTTATGTGTGTGGCAATACAGGACACACTCTGGTTTGGTCAACACATTGAGTAAGTCAATGAGATCAGAGGGAAAAGCTTACCTTCTTGAACATGCTAATTGTTAAGGTTACTAACACACTGTTGAAGAGGCTCACAGGAGAATCCACATGCTGCCAAAACCAGTGGCAAGAGTCCCTGAGTCAGGATTATTGACTCCAGTTTCTTCAGCTCTAAGACAGTAACAACTTCATCTGCTTAGCAGGTAGCCCTCCTACTCTCTATTTACTTGCAAGAGCAGGAACAGAAACCATCAAATGCCTTTCATGATTCTAGTTATTTTCTCTTCCATCTGAAATGACAGGCCTTATCACCTGAGAGGTTCACTTTTCAGGGAGCACTACATGCCCATTACACCTAATGCATAAGAGCCTTTCATTTCAAGAGAGCTGCAAAACCCTTTTTCCCCAATATTACTTACCAACAATACACAGTAAAACAAAAATGCCTAGACTGTGTGCAGATGAGAGGAGAGTAGAATAAGAGGATAAGAAAGCACTTTCCAACATTATGAAGCCAGCAGAAGGTAGTGGCACCAGCCCACAGCACCAATGTTAAACATGTTCCACAGAGCAGGGCTTGGCTCAGGCAATTAACAAAAACGTGTTTCATTGCACACTAGTCTACGGTAATATAACACAGGCACCCATTATTACTAGAGCTCTTCTATCCTAGTATTTGTAGATAGCCAGCCATCTTACATGTGTGCTTTGCAAATCCTACATAAAGATAGAAGCAGCTTCAAACTAAATGTTGTACAACCTGGTAACAACAGCAAGCAGATGATGAGAGCAGGAGGCCTCATTTTGAAACTTTTCTACTACAACCATACTGAGTAGGGCATAATCCCTAATTACATGGGCTTTGGTTCTTTGCCCTTACTTTCTCAAAGAACTGATGTGAGCCATACCAGCAAAGCCCAGGGAGCATGTTGTGCCCCTGCTAGAAAGGCCCGGCAATGCAGTGATTCCAGAAAGCCTCTCGCAGTGCAGACTGAGCCCTTCATAAAGTCAAATGCCACTCCAAGAAGCATCAGTCATAGGCAGGAGTTACAGTACTCCAGATTCTCCAGATGTTTTCAAATTTTGTTGCCACTAAAGTAGTAAAAGAAGTTGCCACACTTAGTTATTTCAGCCACAGGTTTTTATTCCTCCACTTTTCTTTCCCTTTATTCTTTGCTTCAGGGTGTTTCTCTTCTAGCCTATCCTCTTTTTAAAGGGGAACAGAAGTCCAGGGTGTTGGCTCAGATGGGATTCCTCATTCATTTTCACCCGTCCCCTTCTCAGACCACACACAGGAATGGCTGCTCTGGTCTCAATGGCTCTCCATCTGCACAAGACTCCAGGTATGGACAACATGGGAAGCGCAGCAGAACAAAGCAGTGCTTCCCCAGGACACTCCATAAGCTCCTGTAGTTGCAGCTCGACAATTTCCTGATAAAGCTGCCAACTGCCTTTGATAGCCTTGATCTTTTTTTTATTTCATTAATTTGCCTAATTGTTTTTGAATGTGTTGTAATCAATAAACTGAATGGACAATACCAGTGGCAAAAGGTCACAGCTGACAATTACCTGACTCCTTGACAGACAGAGGGAAAGAATTTAAGAAAAACGTTTTTCTCTCTGTCCCTATTCCCCATGTGGAAGAATGGATTAGGTCAGGCTCATTGCATCTTCCCCTTCTCCCTTCCTGTAAAGGTGTGTAATAACTAAAGGCAGTCAACCTTAAAGCCCAGGAAAACAGCGTGTCTGATTCTCAACTGATGCATACTTATGCATACTAAAACTAACTCTGTTGTGCACAGTGGAATTATGCAAGGAATAAACCAGCAGAGTCCCAAGGTCAGAGTTGCCAGCCAGTAGCACCAAACTATGAAACCCATTTCTCTGGAAACCAAAAATAGGACAGGTCATTCCCTAAGCTGTCAAAATCTACTTTATTGCTGGTTTAACAGCCAACACAAAAAAGTGGCAGAGAACAAAGGGGAAAAAGAAAGAAGTGATGTGACTAAGCCCTCCCAATGGACCTTTGCAAGCAAAGAAAGAAAGGCAAAAAAGAGTGAGAGGTCACAAAAGTATATGTAATTAACACAATCAGTGTAAGAGTGGTATCAGCAAGTTAAAAATAGAGTCCATAACACCCAGAAAGTGGGCTTAAGGCAATGCCATGAAGAACAAGATATGAGATGTGTGTACTTTGGAATGAAGATGAGGTGATAAGGATTTCTAGTCACTGAAGAATGTATACATACAATGTATGAAAAAACCCTTTAATTGGGTTTCAATCATTAATAGGGAACCTTGGCATTTTGTGTACATTTATGGTATGCAAAGATAAATTCTGAAGATATTCAAAGCTCCCTCCTTCTCCCATTCCCCTCCTTGCACACTCCCCCTTCCAGGGACAACAGAGCTCTTCCATGGGGATAATTCTTTCAGGGAATTCTCGAAAGACATGGACTAAATTCCCACTTCTTCAATGGGAGCAGGGCTGGATTCTCTCAGTCCCTCAGGGATTTGGTGCAATAAAGCCTTGGGATGAAGAGCAATCCCAGGCTTGGAAACAAGACAAATTATTTATGAGCATACAGGAGCACATACATCTATCATGTAAAGTAATATTTAATATACAAAACATTTGGGATCAAGCAGGATGTCCATTGATTTATTTTCTTTTCTTATCTATTTCTACTTAGCTACCACTGAGCTATCTAAGGAATACTCTAGTATGTTGGGGTTTTTTTGTTTAAAGACTTAAAGCATTTACTTTGTAAACTAGAGGTATTGGAATGTTTTAAAGTTTTACTAACCCCTGTTATAACCACTCATTACATTATACTGCAAAACATGTTCCCTTTCTTTGAAAAGAATCCTTGAAAATTATCAAGAAGGAATTCTTCAGAAAACCTTAACCTCTGCAGAAATCTATTGCAAATAAAAATTCTAAGACTGATATGTGAAGCACCCTTATCTCTGGTGCTATTCTCCCTCATCCCTCCTCGGGTAGCAAATCAAAAACCTTTGTGCAAGAGGAAAACAGAAGACTAATGTGTGTGGGTAAAAAGTAATTAGATGCCTTCACAGAACACACAAAGATCAAGGGTCACTGAGAAAGGTAAGTTTCAGGCAACTTCGTATTTTCCAGAAGCCAGCAATAGGAACAGTTCTACACCCAGCGGGAGAATTGATTGAGCAGTTTGCTTTGGCTTCCTTGAGCTTCAGCTGTGGGACTGACTCCACCTGCACACCCTCAGCATGTTGGTCCAGGAACCCCATTAAGCTCAGGGTCAGGTCCCAATTCCCAACTGAACTACACTGAACTTGTATCTGTGCACATATCCATTAAATTTGGATTTGTCAAGTGCTAGGCTATTGACAGGGCAAAGATGGATCAGGCTGAGACACTGTCTTTTCCCTGGAAGTTCTGATCTCTGCAGAAGAATGGCTGAGTAGGATCTAAAACAACCTCTGAACACTGTTGGCTTGGTTTGCTGTATTAAAAATAAATTAAATTAGCAGTTCAATAAACTCAGTTGTAAACTGTAGTTGTTAAACCATTATTGCCACAGGGGCAGCAGCCTCAGGGAGAGCCAGCTGAGTAGTGCTTCAGCCCTCCTCACTGAATCCTCTGCACCCAGAAAATATGGGAGATATTCCCTCCACCAGGAGTAAGACACCATTTCCCTCTGCCCACTTTGCTCCATAGGAAGGGCAGAGAAAGCTGTTCTCCTTCTTTCAAGTCTGCCAAACTCCTAAAGTCTCATCTCTGCATTTTAATCTTATTCAAAATATACTTTAAAAATAGCAGTATTGCAGATGGTGCTACTTACAATTTCTATTGCTTTTACCTGAGAAGTCACCTTTTCACTTCAGTCATAAAGACAGACTTCTCTCAGCCACCCAAAAGCTTTCTATTCAGTCTTGTCATACATCCCTAATCTGTAAACAAGCCACAAAAATAAAAACTTAAATATACAGCCTTGAAGGACAACACTTCAGATTTTCCAGGTTCCCAGAGGCTGGGAAATAAGCCAGTCCTTGCTCCTATGTCAGAGGCCGAGTACAGGAGATGAAGGATTAAAAGAGAGCTGAGTTTCTTTATTAGCCTGACTTATAAAACAAAGAGAAAGTCTCCTGTACTGCCAGGGTACCCAGTGCCAGGAGGTTCGTGGTGCCTGGAATGGCTGCCCTGCCTCGCTGCCTGCTCACAGCCCGCGGATGATGCCACTTTCTCCTGTCTCCCTGCACAGCAAAGAAAACAAACAACTCCCTCCCACTTTGCATATTCCAATCTACCATTTCAAACAGAGTCCTCTGCTTTTTATCCTAAAGTGGTACTTGTTAAAGGAGCTGTGACCACTCAGCCTATTTCCTTTGAGGATGATAACACTGCTGCAGAAGCTTCATTATTATGCTAATCGAGCACAGTCTGAGCAGCTTTCATAACTGCCACATTAAATCATCTACCAAGGGGAGCCCTCAAGAGCCATTTACGTTGCAGTGTATGCATATTAATGAAGCCAGTAGCACTGGAATTGTTTTTGAAGCAATAGCCAGGTAAGAAGAAAAAAAAAAACAAAACCAAAAAAACGACATTATTTTGAATATTGGAAAAACTAGAGATGGTTAAGCTTCACAAAGGTTTTGCAAGTTCAGTACTGAGGCTCAGTTCTGTTGTCTGTAATTAGGACTGAATAACACAACAGAGCAGAAACCTGCAGCAGCTGCAGTTGTGATAGAGGTCTCTCAGACAGACTGCAATGGCTCCAAAGTATCCGTGCTGTACAACGCACAGTCTCAGTCCTCAATCAAACACACAGAAGACTCCTTCTTTCCCCATCCTGTCCTCCTCATGCTTTGGCTCCCTCTCTCTTGCCCCAGAACACACCACTTGCGATAAACCTAAAGAAGATAATGCTACTATGAAATGAGATAAAGAGCAGTACCCAATAGCATGCCTTCAGAATAATTCAAACACATCACCAAGACCGAAGACATAAAAGCAAACAAGTGACATTTAGAGTGATCTTGGGATGACAGGTGAATATAGATACTCTTTTCCCAAAAGATAAACCACTAGGAAGCCACCACAGATGAAGGTGGACAATACAGATAGACAGGTTAGGTTGAAGAAATAGCAGAAGCAATAATCACAGCAGCTCACCCGCCCAGACTGTGTCACACTGCTTTTTTTCACATATGTTCTAGAAAATGTGCATCATCAAGAGTCAGTTTAACAGCAAAGCAGTGGCATTATTGACAGGAATTGGGGGCTTTCCCAACTCATAAAAAAACTGCATAAATGAGAGAGCTCTATGGAACATGAGGATGACATTGGCATTGTTATTGAAGCAAAGTCAGGACCTTTTTATCAGATCACAGATTTGTTTATGCAGTTAGGCATATTTTTAAATTATTTATAGGTGAATATTATGTGCATTGTGGAAAGGGCACACACTTCAGAAACCTGGCATCCCAGGAAATGTTTTATTTTATGATTCAAGCCGTGCACTCTCTTCCATCACCATGTATCAACAGCCCCTTTCCCCATCCTTCTCCTGCTACTTTCCTCCTCTCCTGCCTGGACACCTACCCTTCAGACCCAAACAATGCTTGACAGCAAGCCTTCCTGTCTTCAGGACATCACCTTCAAGCACTCCCTCATTCCCCACACTTCTTTATTCCAAAGGGATTCCATAAGAGAAAGCCAGTGTTTACAAAAGCAAGAATTCATCTGGAACCAGTAAAGAATGACTTTTCTGTGTTTATCCACAATTTCACTTGAAACCCAAGAACTTATCAGCATAAAAATATTTATTTTCATTACAAATGAAGAGACTTTTTGCACACTATTGCTGCAAGTGCCACAGTAAACCTTGCATATAACTTAAGTGCAAAAGGTTGGTAAAAAGTCAGTCACACACCCTTCCAAGTAGGCCTTTGCAAGCCTTTACCTGCCAATAAAAGACTAGAACTAGAATAATGAAAGTCTGCAAAAGTTTTCTCCATCTTATGAGCAAAGGATGACTCAGGATAGGGTGGGCCTTCAGAACAATGACACTAGCTGAAAGGAAAGGCTCTGTACCGACTTACCACAGCGCTGAAGAAAAGCAGATACTTTGCTGCAAGGTGGCTTACCCATCTTCCTCAACCTAAAAGAAATTATTCTATACTCCAGCCTTTAATTGACTTTTGAAGATCCACAAATTGACTTTTGAAGCACCTTCCTAGTCTTATTTTCCAGTCGTTTAAAAATGTTTCCTGCCCAATTGATTTTTTTGACAACATATCACTCAATAAATAATGCTTATGTTCTCATAACTGCCCTCCCTACAGAAAGCTGAAAAGTTTCAGTTTTCCATTTTTGAGACTTTTCCTTCAAATGCTACCTTTCCTATGTCAGTTATGTTGCTTGCATTGAAGAGTACCATATCATCTCGTAGAATTACAAAGATCTTTAAATGCACTCTCTTGAATATTGCAATGCTGGTTTTGATTTTGGGTCTCAGTAACTTTAAATAAATTAAAGGTAGGGTATAATCCTAAAGGAGATTAATTTCAGATTTGTCAGCCTCAGTCTGCTATAGATGCTTTTCTAAACTATTTAGGACGATAAGCTGGCACACACAGATATTATAATATCCATCGTTCATGACTCATGAGATATTTCAAAATACCTAACTTTAAAGGCAATCTAGTATATACCATCCTTGAAAAGGAAAGAAAATATTTACAAGTATCTTATAATTCAACAAGCAATATTAATCTGGTAATACTATGCTGTGATGGAACAATGTAACACAATTACATAAATACTTCCACAAAACCAGTGGCAATATAACCTTAATCATGAGATATAATATCTATATATGTTAACAGATCTTTGCACTCCTAAGATGTACCAACAAAATGTAGGAAATGGTTTAAGTGACTGCCAAAGTCAAGAGCTTAGTTTAGTAAATAGATAAAATTTGTAATGTTTCAAGCATCTAATTGCAAATCATGTACACACACTGCATTTGATTTGCTTTTTGCACACCTTACTCCCATTTTTGACCAATTAGCTGTTCAGCTTCAAGAGATTTTGGATACAGACTGACTTCTTCTTTATATGTTTATATAGTATCTCTCAACCCCACAACAGGGCTCACTTCTAAATTAGGTCTTTGCATATTACTACACTGCTATTATTGCTGCTGTTAATGATTATGGAAATGATTTGTATGTAGCGATGTAAGAAGCACATGGTAACAGTGGATACAGGCATACCTTGCATGTATTATGAGTGATAATTTAACAGGCTAATTTTCTTTCATTACCTAAGCAAGGCAAGTATGTCTTAGAAATGTGTTTGCTTGCCAGTTATATGAAAGGGACTGTTTTGTGTTGTAAGCACATTAATGAGTGCTAACCTTTAAAATATGAACAGAGGCAGAAGAGACAGAAATTGTATTAGCTAATAAGATAAAAAGTGTACTCAACAAGGTAAAGTTCATATTCAAGAATCTAGTCTTGTACATACACACCGAGCTCAGAAGATACTCAGAGAGCTCTGAATGGTTTTGATTTGTATAAAACTCCCACAAGTCTCCATTCCTAATCTCTGAAAGTCTGACATTAAATTAAACCTATATATGTGGTTTTGCTGGGGTGTGGGATGAGGATGGAACTACTATATGTGTTTGCTAAGATATTATCGACAGAGGGGACATTTCCCACTGTCAGTACCCAAGGATTCAACTTCATTGCTAGTCTGTGAATCACAAGTTCCTAAACCACTCTCTGTCTATTTCATTTTAAGCACTGTTTTATCCAAACCATTTAATGTCTATTAGATCACTGCAACATGCTGGTTTTGCCCTGTGTAATTTCTGATGTCTATTTTAGAAATTGTTTATTCTCTTTCACTTCCCCAGAGCTGTTCTGCACCCTATTACTATGCCTTCCTGATAGGGTTTTTCTGCAAAGTGGGGTTATGAGAGATTTCAGTGTTGTCACTGCAGAATTGCTCTTTCAAGTACCACAGCCACTGGGGTTAACTCAGCTAGCTGGAATGTCATTAGGGGGAATCAGGAGGGCTTCATAAGATCATCTAAGAATGAGAGCAGCAGTGTATCAGATGTGCCTGTGGGACTAGCGCTGCAACTGGCCTATCAGACTGGACACTAAAGTGCCAAGACAGCATCTGAGTCTGCAGGTAAGGCTGAAGCACTGCTGAGTCCTGCTTTCCTTCATGCGACTACACAGTGCCAGTAGAGCCAAAATTCTCTCTCGAAGCAACTTCTGATTCACAGTTAGATTCATCACTTAGTAATTAAGAAAGAAAATAAGAACTCTATCCTTCATTACACAGTAACTGCCTAATCTTTTCTACTCTGTAGGTGACAGTTTTGGAGCTCCAAACTCCATAAGAGTTCATATTTTGGCTATCAGCCATCCTTACTTCTGCCTAGCAGGCAATGGAAGGGAAGAAAGGATAAACCTTCTCTGTCGGGCTGGGGACACCAGCCATCAGAAGCCAGCAGAGACAGTAGCCAGAGACCCTTAAAGCTGAAAATCTGCAAGTTGTTCTCCTCTGACAGAGAATGCTACAGGCAGACAGACAGCCTAGGAGGAGGAATTTGCCTCTCTCCTTTCTTTCTTATCCTCTGTAGCTCAAGGCCATCAACTAGACATGTTGGGAGGAATATATAGCCTGTGTTTATCTTAAGATACAACACTTCCTGTAGCTCTACAGTTTGTTACTTCCAGTTAGAACATTTTTTTAAATGATGTAGTTCAAATTGACTATGTTTCCTTGTATCACTAATTAATCATCAGAGCAAATCAGCTTGCACCTAGACTTCTTCAATGTCATATAGAAGCTGAGCTAACACATTGACAATGTTCAAAGGAAAATCTATATTTATTAATAGACAGAACAACCCAAATACCCAGGTTAGAGGAATACACACGTGTGTAACAACACTTCCCAATTCTGAAAAGTGAGTTATTTCCCTGCAGGGACAGCTTAATACAATAGAGCACATAGACCTGGACCTCTGCCAGCACCTGTCTGTTCAGGAATTTCATCCACTTTAATAAGCTGCTGCTCTCTGGATCTCAATTAAGCAGACAAGCTGGTGCAATTGTAGAGAACTCAAAAATAAGAGAGAAGATTTCACAGTTTCTCCATCTGTAGGCCTTCTGTAAGCATGACACATACAAATAGAACTTAATATTGTAGGTGACATCCTTAAAATTATGAATTACAGTGAGGCAATGAGAAGCTAGTAGAGAAACATCAGCATGAGGCCCCAGAACAAATGTTATTTTTCATGGCTTACTTCAATCTTTGTCATCAGAAGTCAGTATCTATACTAAGCACCTCATTGATATAACCACTCTAGTGGAATCTGAGATCTGCCAGAACTGCTAACTGCTCCATGAATTAACCCTAGCTCCAAGTAGGCAGAAGGGTTCACCAGCATGAATCTAATTACAGGATTGAGGCCCACATTTATACAATGATAATTTAACTACCAGAATATAGATACATCAAAAGGCTTGAATAGCACAGTAAATCACGAGAACCTAAATTTCATTTTATAAGAGTCTCACAGAACTTTAAAGAAATGGAACCAATAGATTCCTAAAGAAATTACAATAAAATCCCACAATGTTTGCTAGGTAATTGTTTTCTTTCCACATATTTTCCAACAGTACTATAGAATTCCAGAGCAGGGATAAAAGTTTCCAGTAAATTATTTTCACTTGCACATGTAACCCAGAGATTCCTACTAAATGCTATTAGATTGCTCACATGCACTTTATTTTTCAATAATGACATAAAATGCTGCTACCCTGCCCCATAAAGTGGTCTGTCATTTACTAGACTCATTATCTGTCTGGTCTATTGGGATTGTATGCTCTTAGGATGGGACTTTTCAGTGTTTATTGGCACCTAGCACAATATAGCTGTTAACCAAGTTCTGGTGTTTAGGTTTTATCATAATAATGTAGAATTTAGCATTTCTTTAGAGGGACATAGACAACACAGACAAGTGTCAAAAATTTATATTGCTAAACAGAGCTAGTAAAATTAATATAATGTTTACATTTTCGTCTTGTGGTAAAGAGATGTTTATTCTACTTCAATGCAGGGCACGTCAGAAGTACACATATTTATTAAGAACATTTGAGAAGTGGCAGGATAGACTGTGGATTAAAAGAAGTGTAAATCAGTGTGTTATATACCCTTTTTTTCAAAGCAAGTTACTGCAGATAAGCATCAGAACATGTCTGGTGATTTACACTATTCATAAAACAATTTACACCATCCTACGCTTCACTTTCCAAAGTACTTAGAAGATGACCAGAGGTGATATAACCAGGTGTCAATTTACTGATAAAATAACCATCAATAGAAGATACGTATAAGCTAGGACCTGTTCCTCCTCTCAGGAGTGTTTAGTCAATCAGGTGCTGATTCCTTGGAGTCTTATCTATAGGTAACCACAAACCGTAAAAGACAGCTGAAAATGGAAAACACTACAATGGGTAAGGGAGGCAAATAAGCATCGAGGCTAAATTGGCATGTTAGAAGACCACCAGACTGAAGATGACAAGACAAAATATTTACAGATTTCATTCCCCAATATCTCGCTATTCAATAGGTCTATTCATAGCCCAAGTTTTTTAACTCAGGCAACCTTCCCTGCTGTGCTGCCTAATACAAACTGGGTACTGAAAAGACAATAGACATACATGATAGTACACAGAACACAGATTTTTAATTTACAAAAGACTATAAACTACTTTCCAATAGCTAGTCCAGTTCAGATCTTGGCCCAGATCTCCTTTATCTCAAGGAGATGAATGTGAAAATTCTGTCTGAGGAAGGAATTAAGCATGAAAACTTTAAGTCAACACAAATAAAACTTAATATAAGTTTTAAGTAACTCACAAAGTCCCTTGTGATAGAAACTAGGGGCAATCACATTCACAGGCAGTGCTGACCCCCACTCTCATATTAATAGAGATTTTAAGATTCTAAAAAGACAAGAAGCAGAAGCCTTTAAGCAGAGGTGAACTTCCTTAAAGAAGAGTAGTGTATTAATTCTAATGATTGCACCACCATTCTTAATACAAACAAACCTATTTTTCAATTTTTTTCCTCTTTCCAAGTCTTAGAAGTGCAGCAATACATATGTCTCCTGCCAATGTAATAACAGCTCTAAGATGGACAGGAAAATCATGGGCTTCTCCTTTCAGGAGATCTTTGGACTGGTTCACATTAAGTATACCTCTGTCAACATTAGTACACTATGGCCATATAATTCTTACACTCATCCCATGGGCGAGTAAAATAATAATTCTTACACTCTCATCCCTTATCATACTCAATGACATGACATAACCTGATTCCCACTGTACATCTTCACTGGTAGACTGAGGTCAGGGTAAAATAAATTGCAATAGTGTTATTTGTGGGATCAGTTGATTGCAAGTTCTAATATGGTTAAAGTCCAAGAAAGTATGTGAATGCTTCAGAAATCCAGCATTTCTTTGAAATCAACGACTGCTTGAAAGGCTTGATAACTAGAGGCTTTGGGCTATTAACACCAGCTGGTCATTAAGTCCACACAAATTGTTCCAGCTTTTATAACCTTTTCTTACCTAAAGAAAACAATTAAACTTTTTAATTACATTACAGGGATGACAGAAGATAATTGGAGTTATCAGGAAATTATGTAGTCCTGTTAATGTGAGTTACTATGTCATTTTCATTGCTTACCAATGTACTTGCCATCTAGATAAAGTAAAAGTAACTGTTCAGTTAGGTCCATACTCAAATCACAAAGATGGGAGAATACAAAATAAGTAACACCAAACCAAATGAATTATCATATTAAGACGGTATTGTATAATCTTCTAAGTCTAGTTCTGGAGACAGGACATAACGAGGGAGCCTGAGATTTAAAAGTGCAGTTATCACCTGTGGAAACTAATTACTTTTCATACCTACCTTTATTTTAAAATTGTGAAGTCCACAGAAGGATAAGAAAATTCTATGTTTACATGGCTTCTGTAAATTAACTGCACCATTTACTTAAAAAATAGTACCACCAGTATAGGACAACCTGCCAACAGGTGCTCTTTGCACTGCTTAATGAGTATTAGCCTCTTCAGGACTTTCCTGGGTATGTGGGTCTACAAAGATCCTACTTCTGAAATATCAGGAGTTCTGCCCTGTATTTCAGTACATCAGTTCTTCACTGGAATCAGGTTATTATACTGAGATTTGCACAGGACTAGAACTATGTCTAAGTGGGGTGCTTTTTACAGTATGACTTCAGCCTGTTTGCAATATGAAAAGAAAGTGTAGGAATGCACCCTTAAGTTTTTGCTGCCATTCTTTTCTTGCATAAATTGCTATGTCTGAACCACAGGCAAAACAGCAGTTACATTAGTTCCCAGGGAAATTCCTGGTCATGATGTGCCAGCCTGTGGGACTTCGAAAATTTACTGGTTTGCACTTAAGGGAAATGTATAAGAAAATATTTACAAGTGCTCATTAGGGCTAAATTGTATCCTTATCCTGTGCAGGTACACAGGGAATTAAGAAAACTCTATAACGAGAATGGATGTAGGGCTATAACACTTATGCAGGAATAACCAGCTGGACAAGGGAAGGATGAAGAACTATACTACAAATACAGAAAAAGTGCCATGGCTGGTAGAAAGCAGAATATGAGTCACCTTTATTATGGACACTGTCACACTGGTATGTATAAACAGGAATATATTCTAAAAATATTATGTTATCTAGCATTTTCTCATCTTCAGCCATAGTGAGGCTTCAGCTGTAGTACTGTGCTCAGGTTTGGTTCTTGTACTTGAAGCAGACTGTAGAACAGAGGTGATACAGAGAAAAAAAAACAAAAGGCAACAAAATTTATGTACCATAATGTCCAGATGGTCTAGATGATCCAAAAGGAAAGACTGACTTGCAAGATACAGAGAACAGGATTACAATTATCAATTACAGAAGTGATACATATGAGATTGCCATGGGCAAAGCAGACAAAACTGTAGTGGAGAAGTCTTACAGAGTATGTAAGCATAGATGATCCTGCTATGAAGGGAGACAGGAACAGTCATGTGGGATTCACTCATGTGATTTAATATTATTTTTTTTAACAGTCCCACTTCAGTTCCTCACTGTATTGCTAGGAACTGATAGCCTACATGATGATGCTTCTCAAGCAAGCAAATGAGTGAAAAATCTGCATGGCTGTGTAAGTGAGGCTAAAAGTCTACATACTACCTAGCAGAGCTAGCAGCTCAGAATGGGGCAAGAACTACAACTCCATCCCAGCCAACACACCACAGATTGAATTGTGGTCAGTCCTGATTTATCAAGACTTTTACTGTACTAAACAAAAACCCATGTTCCCTAGTTGGGCACTCAACCACCTCACAAGCTTTGTATACAAGCAGAAGAGGATCTGTAGTACATGATTTGGGGTTACTTATGCAAAATCCTGAAAGGCATAAAAGACACTGCTTTGAATGTGCATGACAGAAGAGCCAGGAGATTCTGAATCAGATTCATAAGAGTAATTTAGATAGTCTCTTACCTAGTGGAGTCATAACTTGACTTAGAACAAATCATAGAATACTTTGGGTGGGAAAAGACCTTTAGAGGTCGTCTAGCCCAACCCCCCTGCAGTAAGAAGGGACATCTTCAACTACATGAGGTTGCTCAGAGCCCCGTCCAACGTGACCTTGAATGTTTCTAGGGATGGGCCCTCCACTACCTCTCCGAGCAACCCGTTCCAGTGTTTCACCACCCTCATCACAGAACATTTCTTCCTTATATCCAGTCTAAATCTACCCTCCTTTAGTTNCCACTCAGCTTGGTGTCATCTGCAAACTTGCTGAGGGTACACTCGATCTTGCTATGTACACCCAACTTGCATCAAGTTGGGTGGCTTAGAATGCAGTCCACTGCTTTGGAATGTGAGGCTTCAACTATCTAACAGGTGATGCTAGAGGAAAAGGGGAAGTTAGTGCATTTTAGGAAAATTTAAATGTTCAATTCTGACCTGATGAGGTCACTTGAGATTAGTTTGAGAACTTCATAAGGTATCAAGTAAAGCCCTCTTTCCAAAGACTGAGAAGCAGGAGGTTAGTCCTTCCAAAACGACAGAATCACTACTTCTCTGTCCAACATCTCATTTTAGATGGTCACAATTTCTATTTGTTCCAGACCTTTGTTTTACTTACTTGCCATAAGCATTCTGCCATATGGACGTGGTTTTCAACAGTCGCTGGGGAGACCTAGTAATTAGCACCTAAGTTTTCTCTTTGCTAGAGAATGCCCAAACAGGTTAAAGAGGTGACCACCAGAGTCATCAGTGCTGAGCAAGAGCATCTGTGCATGTCTATGAGGTCAGGCCTTGCAAGCAAATCAGGATTTGTGAGTCTTTGCTTGCAGGTTGAACATACGAGGTTCCATGTTTCAGGACATAAATAACAGCATACAAACCCTGCAAGGGAAAACTTGGCACATCTGAATTTTATGATAGCATGGGGATGGATTCAAATTAAATCCTGTAACATTCATCTCCAGGTGTTTTCATTGTGACCACTTTATTTTAGTATAGTTTGGTTTCTCAATCTAAATCTGTCTGGAAGTCTTCACATTTCCTACATATTTGTCTCAGGGAAAGAGCTATTGAAGATGATGTGTACTCCCTCACATGTAAAATCACGAGTTTTTATATTTTTCCATATTATCCAATCATTTATCCTATCTTTTCTGCAGTCTGGAATTTTACACAGATTGCACACATAGGTTTGTTTCCATTGACTTATTTGCCATTTGTACAGATATAAAACCAGCCAGAATTATACTCAAAGGGCTTCATCTATTTTTCTAGATAACTCAGCAAACCACCTGTAAACATAACAGATCCATTTATTACAGCAGAATAAATGTAACTAGCCTGATACCCTGACTTTCTTCCTACCAGAAAGGCACACATGCAGCCAGTTGAAATATTACGTGCCATGAAAAGCCAGAACTGATGGCCTGGTTGTTCTTTGTAGTGGTAGTTCAGAGAACTATAATCCCTGAATTGATACTCTGCTCAATACCTTTAGGAAGTTTGGTTACAGCTACACAAAGTCTCAGATGGTTGCATGCAAAAATAGGCACAGGCTGTTCATGAGGCAAATGCGAAATAAATCTTCATAGCAAAGCTGATACTATGGAAAAATTCTCATGTCTGTCTGAGAGTTCTAAATTTAACCTAATATGCCAACCTTAGTCCACTCATAACTAACATTGCCTGCATGTCCAGTGTCACTTGACCCTGATAATCTGCTCACTTGCTTTTTAAATTCTTTTCCCACAGGACGTACCATCCATACAAGTCTCCAGTGTTTTTTTCACAAGGTCTCTGTGCAAATATGGCCTTGGGGAGCAATCCACCACATTGAACAACTGCAAATAGTTCTCCTGATCTACATGACAAGCTATACTGGACAAAATGGTGCTATAAGGGAAGAATTATTTGAATGTGAAAAGGGTTATAGATCACCAGGGAAAGCAGGAAAGCAGACAATAGCTACAGTATCACTGACAATATTGAGAAAGTGGGACAATATTATAATTATCTCCTTATCATGGCTGTCTTTTCTTAAACGAGTTGTTAAGAATACCTGATATAGATGCTTAAAGAGAAAATGAAATTTCTAGTTTCCTTTTTTTTTGTTTGTACACGTTTTTGGGTCTTTCTGTCTACACTCTGCTTTTGGGGGGAGCTTACACGTGGCCTTATACAACTATCCAGATTTGCAAAGGATGAGACATTCATAAGGACTCAATGCACTTTTGCCAGGCAGGACCCAGTATAAGTTCTGTTTAATTTAATGAAGAAACCCAGAGCACATTCACTCATTATTTTATGAAATTGACCATGCTGCATGCTAGAAGGCCAAGTCCAATGTATATCAAGAGCCCATAGGAGTGCAGGCCAAGAATTGTGTCTTGATCTTAGACATTTTGTTTCTGCTCACAAGGAGAAACATCCTGTGTGTAAGGCGCCTGCAGAGAGAACTGCTTAAATGAGCAGTGACAAATCTTTCAGACACTAAAATAAAGGTGAAATAGGGCTGTCAATAGAGCAGCTATAATCATGACAAAAAGCAAAGCAGCAGTTTTTGCTATTTTAAAGACTCTTTAAAATACCAGCTTTCAGACATTTTTGTTTTTACGATGCATCTAAGGGAAATATGTGCTTCATATGAATTCATGGTTATTACACCACTGCTAAAACACTTTAGTTTGTGTCAGCATTCATGTTGATCCTTGTATTACTAGATCTGTAACTTGTCCATAAAACTTTGCCCAAGGCAGGAACCTGACAGAAAGGCTAACATAGGCACACGATTCTAAGCCAGGGAGGGTTGAACATTTTAACCTTAGACAAATAGAAATACAATTAATGATAACTGGATTTGGTCACTTTCTTGAATCAAATTGAATACACAATGCAATACCAAGTGTAATAAATCAATCATTTATAATACTCTGTATAATACTATGTATAAGATAACATATATAATACATCTCTAAAACTGAGACATTTTAAGACATCCGTATTATGTAAACAGGGTGCCTCCATCAGTTAAGAAAGGTGGTTTTGTAGTTCTTTATCTTCAGCCAGTTGCTTCATAAGTATGTGTCCAGAACATACACCTTTCATGCAGAGGTATTACTATTTCCATTTTATAGATGGGACTTACAGCTCAGAGTCTTGTCAAAGGTCAGAAAGTATGTGTCAGAGTGAAAAATCAACCTTCGACCCTAAATCCTTAGCCTTCACACTAATCATAATAACACCAGCAACATTCTGATCTCTTCATCACAGTGAATTTGCACCAAGAGCTTATTTTTTATTAAAATCTCTCAGTTCTAAGTCTCTCAGCAACAGCAACTACCACGTCTATAACAACTGGACTAGAAGCCAACTCAAATAAAAATATTCTGAGATTGATTTCATATCATCATGCATATCCTTTCAGCAACAAAATAACAAAATTTAAATAGAGATTATGCTAAGCCCACATCTTTTGGACAACTGTGAGCACTGGTGATTGTGCTATGAACCTGGACTGAACATTGATATGCACTGAATATATTTATGTTTCTGTCTAGGAGGGACTGTGTATCTTAATTATGATAAAAGCAGTTAAAAAAATCAGTTTGGTTCCTCATTCCACAATTTATAGCTTTGAAAGGAAAAATATGATCTCCTAAGCAATTTGCAAAACACACAACCTAAATTTGAAAAGGAATAAGATTATTCTATTAATGAAGAGATGCAAGCACAATGTTAGATAATTAAGATCAGAAAGGAAAGGAAAAAGCAACATCACAAAAAGCTGTTCCATTAGTCTCAATAAAAGTAGAAAACTCTTGAAAACTAACAAGTCACAATCTTGAATTCAACTCCCACATTAACAGAGGGCTCTGGAGCAATTTTCTGGGGATCAGAGTAAGGTTGTTTGAAACTCAAATGTGTACAGTCTAGGTTGCAGCACTGCTCTGATACTGGCCATTTTGATAACGCAAAAGAGTATGCTTTAACAGTAATGTACCAATGATAATAGTGTTGCTGTAGAAGCGTTTTAGAAAATGTAATAGCATACAGAATATACTAATGTATATTGTTTTAAATAATTCTAAGCAAACTATATTATTTGCGATCTAAGTTGGTAATTCCTTAGAGCTGCAGTCTCCAAGATAACAACTTAAACATCTGGTTCCCCATCGTGTCTTGCCAGCAGTTCTTGTTTGCTTCATGTATTAAAGCATCACTTCAGTATAATTATCACATCATATTCAATATCTACTGTACAGAAGTAAAAACATCTGTATTAATTAATTACCTTAAAAAGTGGAAAAGGTTCTTAATTGCCTTTATTTTTCAAACAACAGAAATTTCATATTTTAAATTAGTGCAGTCAATGGGTATTAACAGTCTGACAGAGACAAACACGAAGATCCCTCTCCAAACCCCCACTCCTCATTTATATGCTAGTTTCTAACATTATGGGAAAACTGCTATACAGTGTACTATAACGGAGAAACATATATAAATGTATTATATGCAACTACTATAAACTCAGATTCCATTCTCCTTGATTCACCACTTAAGTGGGAAGATGAATTGAGGCTCAATTAGAAAGGTGCATCAAGAGACGAGGCACAGAGAGACCCAGTCGGACACTGAGAACAGCTAATACATACATTTATTTTCTCAGTGGAGGGGGTTGGTACTGTATCATTTATCATGTGAGAGGCTTAGGACACTGCAGTTTAAAACAGCCAAATTAATCAGTGTACTGACATCTCTTTCTTTCTAATAAGATTTCTCCTCACTTAGGTAAGTTCATCTCCAGATACTAAAACCTAATTTTAGTTTGAAGCGCAACCTCAAACTTCTTCTGTGCTACCAAAGGCCACTATAGCGCATCCCATCAGTACTGTATTTCCAGCCCATGAATCTGAAACAGATTTCCAAAAGGAAATGCTCTCTGGTTCAGAAACAGGCTGTGAAACTACAGGCCCTGGAGAAGGAAGGGGAGGCGCTTCACATCATTAACAGAGAATAGCTTTACAAGGAACAAGGAAAATCCTGGAATCTCTTTCATGATACCCAAACACAGCAAAATTAGGACGAGAATCTCTATCTTCTAGGGCATTTCTGAGTGTAGTTCACACAAACGCCGTTGCCAGCTTCCATGCATCTACAAAACCTCTTTGTTTTGGCAATCAGACATCATTTCTGAGGGTTTTCTACCCTGAACCCTCAAAGCATGAAGCAGCAGGAGTGGAAGTAAGAGTCTTGCCTTTGATTATTAACAAAGATCAGCTGTGACGGATGCCTTCAGGCTCACAGTTTTCTCACCACACTTGCCCCAATACTGCTTGACAGATTATCTCTTGTTAAATCACTCCAATTTGCAACAGGACATTCATCTTCCTGGCTATTCCTGACACTCCTGTGTGCATCAGGCCCCGGTAAACATTGCCACTGCACCAATGCCATAGAAACATGAGATTCTGGAGACCTCAGTAATCACAACAAAGTGACTACACTGAGAAAACTTTTTGCAGTCTCATTGTCTGAATGGTTTCATTGCCACATTGCTCTACAGCAGCCAGGTACATATTTTGGTACTGCTCTTACAGTTCCTTGTGTATGGCTGGCTTAGGACAACCTGACATATGATTGGTATGATCCTACCTTTCAGCATAATAGATTCCAAATAACGTAAAACATTTAGGGCAGAGGTAGTTCAAAATAGTCTATGATGCTTTGCAAAGCTGTTCAAGTCAGAATGCTTCAGATAAAAATATCTGAAGATCCATGGCAAAATTTACTTTATCATGCCAATCTGTTACAGTACTCATGTGAGGCTGAAGAAAATGGGGTATGAGAGAAACATATCCTGAAATAAACTGTGATTCTTTGTCAGAGTCAATACCAGGGGGAAAAAAAAAAAGCCTTCCTGTAGCCTCAAAGGATAGAACAAATGGAAGCAATTCCACAGGAGGCTCCACAGATTTTTATCTATACTGAATTGTACATTGTAGCAGCCAAGCCCTCCTCTGTGTATGCAGGATCCAAAACTTTGTACAAATTGAACTCATAAAACAAATCTTAAAGCCAGTCATTCCTTAGGTTCCTTGGTTCACTGAGATTTGGACATTTCATAAATCCATCCAAATAACCTGTTCTGACAGAAATAGCATTACTATACTTTAACATTAGGGATTTGAAAGTGCAATTTCTTAAACAATGATCATTCAACCTATCATTTCCACATACATTCACTCTCAAGTGTAAACCCCTAATACATAACTGGGAAGTGTTTACCTTACTTTAATAAAGCTGGAAGCAGACCTAAAATGCACTGTGACCAATCACACTAAAAAGAATGCATCATCCAAAGGGCAGCTGAAGCAAATTATTCAAAATATCTACTGGTTCAGAATTTCCTGCATTAAAGTAATTGCAATTTGTTTGTATAAAAGCAGTGAGATTATACATAAACTGTCAGAAAACAAACTCTGTTGGCAGATCATCCCCAGTGGAATTTTGTTTGAGTTTTTTTTTTTTTCCTCCGAAGCATTTCTCAGTCTCTAAGAGTACTGCAACCCACACAGCTTTCTAAAAAGAAAACCCAGATTTTTAACATCTGCCTACCAGCCAAACTGACCTCCAAGGTGCTATGCCTCTGAATGGTTTCACCCAAAGAATATGCAATATTGAAGGAGTCCTAACTTAAATGGTTTTCAAGGCAACTTCACAGACAGAGAAGAAAGTTATGAGCACAAACCTGGGAAAATAATAATGCCTCTGGATTCATTGCCTTGGGTTTTAATTTTGTTAGAATGCTAATATATGAAGGGTTAGAAGAAAATAAAAGCACTAAATCAGATGCGCTGGAGAGGAAATTACACCTAGGATGTTGCACAATATGCTCAGCAGGCCAGACAAACGAAGCTTTAAGACTCTCTGCCTGTATAAGACCTGGATTCAGTATTACATCCCTGTTTGATAAAACACCTCAGCCCAGGCTTAAAGCTAAGCCTATGCTTAAATTCCACTGAAGACAAGATAGGGTTTTTAAGCTGTCAGTCACTAGAGAAGCTAAATGCTTTGAGTTCAAATATCCTAATTCTCAACTGCAGACAGCAGAACTCCTATAAGAGAGAAAAATTTTCTGTAGCATACCTCACTATTTGAAGAAAACAGTTATTACGATTTTCAAACCCTGAAGTTAGGTATTTAAATGCCAAGCTAGGTACATAAATAATAAAGCTGCATGATTTTCAGACATACTGAGTTCCCACTGATTTTAATGAGAGCAGTACGTGTTCAGATCCTCTTGAAAGATTGTTTAGATACCCAAGTATGAATCAAGAAGCTTGACTTTCTGATGGAAACTGCTTTTATAAAAGCCAGCTGGAGATTTTTATTTCACATTGTACACCGCTGATTAGGGATTTTGGCTCTGAGTGATTAACAACCAGCACATTACACAGAAAGGCCGGTGCTTTTGTTTACAATGTGATGGTACCTGTGGTAAAAGTAGACTGCCGTCCAACTACGAATGGTGAAGTTAAAAAATGTGCAATTTAAACTGAGTTTCTTCACTAATAGCTCCACACATGCCTGGATTTCCTAATAATAAGAAAAGGAAGCTATAGTATCACAATGAAAGATCATAGCTTCAGACTTCTCAGACACGTCAGGGGCAAGACATATTTCACTGTTCCTTATTTGCTATGGGTTTTTTAATATGCATCTGTCCCAAACCAAGTTCATTTACACGGTTTCTCCATTACAAGAAAGGTAAGAGCTTAGAATCTGGGAATAGATAAGCTGTTAAATACTTTGGCCAGCAAATTTCAGTGTGTCACTGCCATTTGACCCTTCAGGTCTATTTCCGAGGCGGTAGGGAGAAGCGATACACAACCTGTATGAATCCTGTTTGTCAGGTGCAAGACTCCAGCTATTAAGCACTAATCCATACAACATTGATCACTATCTTCAGTACCTTCTTTTGTCAATATATCCAGTGATGAAAGCAAAATACTGTGCCGTACTGTGGAAGAGATCTTTTTGCAGTGTCTGGGATACAGCTGACAGGAGATAGCTCTTTATTGGCACTCACACTATTAAAACAATATGTGTGGCACATTCTGTCACCCATGTGAAACACTAAACAGTCTCTAATATCAATTACCAATTAAGAGCTGATAAATTTTTGACAATTTCACCTCCTTTTCTATGCTTATTCTCCCAGACCATTCTCAGATAAGGACAAGGAAATCCAATTGTCTGAGAGAAGCCACTGAAAAACTGGAGAAAGAAATGTTGTTTCCAGATTTTTTACTTTACGTGATCATCACCTTCCCCAGTCCAACGCTGCATTTATTAGTGTAAACAGCATGATGGGTAAGATCATATCAGCAGATCAGTAGGCAAGAAAACAATTCATACTGCTGGCAGAGTTTAGACATCTATTCATTACTTTCAGGAAAGTAATGCTCATTACTTTCAGCAAATTGCTTAAAAGAACACAGCTTTTTCAAGAAGCTGTTTATTTAACTCCTTAATGGATATTCTTGTCACACTAGGCCAAGAAAAGTCACATCAAAACCTTTGACACATCACCTGGTACTATTTTATATTTTAAGAAATTTGGCACACATCATACTACAGTGTGACACATTATTGATTGCAATTCCAGGATATGAGATAATCAATCAAAAAATCCTTTGGGATCAAAGGAAATTAAATAACTGACATTTCTGCATGAACAGAAGTGTAGGGGGGAGTGAAGAAGTTGCCATTTGAGGAACAAACTGTTCAGAGAAGCTTAATTATTTCTCTTTCCCTTTTTCTCCTCATAAAAATTCCTAATTGTGTCCTATTTAGGTCTCAAATTTAAGGCCCTTCCTCTGATCAGTGCCTGGATTTCCCACCATCTACACTGTGAGCCCTGGAAAGCCATAAAACACAGAGAAATTCTCTGTTAAGAATCTGATCATATTACTCAGACCGTTTGGCCTTGGGCTTGCATTCATTATATGAAATGAAATGCTATGAAATACTATGAAAGCCAGTAACAGAGGGGATTAGGCAATCTCTCCAGATTGCTCACTCTCTTCCCACCCCCTTCCTGTTCACCCTCTGTACTAGGCCAGGCTACTTTCCCAGATCAGTCTGTGTGCATTTAAACAAAATGCAGACTGATGCAGTATGTTAAGGTAACTCAAACCCCCTCTGGGGAAAAGGAAAAAAGGTGAAATAAAGAAAAATTGCTGTTTATCTGAAACAATACAAACCTATCCTGATGGGTATAAATAGTCACCGGGAAAAGTACTTTTGCAACCCGGTATATGAAAACCAAACAGCATTTCTGTTTGACATAGGTTTGGCAGCTTTAGTTCAAAAACAGTCCAGGTTGGAAAAAGTACATGTCTATCACACACATAACGGCTGTTAATGCTCTACACTGAGATAGTTTATGAATACCAAGAGGGCTAGATTCTGCAACCAAGATTCTGGAAAAGGCATATTAAATATATATTTTATAACTTCTTTAATTCTTTTATTTCTTTAGCTGTGAATACCTCCCTTTGGTCATTTTTCATGCATTTTACAATCCTGCACATCTAATCCCTGGGTGAACTATCCACATCAAAGAGGCAGCTCTCGAACAAAAATAGTAGTCAAAGAAGCACCTGTACACTTGGATAAAGACAACATTTCCCTGATATATCATATGAAAACAAAATACATACACAAACACAAACATCCAGTGAATTCATGACATATTTGATATATGTCACTAACAGAATTTCTCACCAGCATTTCTCCAGAATGTCTCATGTCTCACATCTCAGAAAGCAGCTTGTTTGATGATAAAACCCACATTTTAACAGGTGGTGTTTAATTCATTACTCTGTTAGCAATGGCGTGACCTCTGCTGCACAGACAGGAAAGGGAATTTTGAAACCAACTAACCTTAATTACTTTCCATTTACTAAACGTGTAAGATAGCAGTAGGATGTTTAAAACTGACAAAATGAACAGCTCTGCTTTAATTATCTTCAACTAAGTAGCTAGCTAAGGAGGTATCTTCAGAAGCAAATAAATGAATTAGGCTTATAAATCCCATAGTAGGATGGGCAGGGCATACCATATGCCAGTTGGACATTGCACACTGTTTTGCTCCTTGCATCTTTCTCTCCACAGCACACCAGTGGAGAAAATCAAAGGCCTTTTTTCCCACTAGTGAATTAGGTTTGTGAATTGCAGCACACAAACAATGGGACAATTCAAGAACTCTATTTTAATATGTTAATGAGCTAAGGTATGTGCACAATTATGTTATCCTGTGTATATACTTATCAGAAAGTACATGTGCTATTACAGTAATACAATGTGATCTTCCTAAAGATACACTTTGACTTATGTGAATATTTTAAGGCAAACCCAGGAGTCCTTTCCTTCTGGCACACCCAGGCCTACATCTATATTCCTGCCAGAATCAGTCAGAATTCGGGCTGAAGAGAGAATGCAGAAGCAGCTCTCTTCAAAACTCCCACAGTAGAGCAGGTACATGAGAAGTACTTGTGAGTAACAAGCAGCACACTGCTTCAGGCAGGGAATTGCATATTGCTCACACACATCCAGAGGAATTCACAATTTCTAATAAGATCCTATTTTCTCTCTTCTCAATTTCATCCCACAGACCTACGGTTCCCTTAAAGAGGCAGAGCAAAAAAGCGATTCAAGAACTCTTAGCAGCAATCACACTGTGTAACCTGTCTGAAGGTTTACCAGTATAGTTCAAAGGGCATAAAAGGAACCTTGATTCTTTGAAGTACAGCTGCCCATGGTGTTTCTTCCCATAAAGAGCAAAACCTATGCCATAAAACTTTATGCTCAAACTTACAAGAATTTGGCTGAGGGCCTGGGAGTGCAAGGAAACTAATTAGTTCAAACCACCCCCTGGTTCCCCTGTTACCTCCGATCCAAACAGTAGCAAACCCAACAGAAGTTAAAAAGCTTTAATAAAAGTACAGCCAGACCACAGGACATCCATTTTTCTTTATGCAGTTGTTTGGGTTTTGTTTTGTTTTTTTTTTTAAAGATGCTAAAAGAACAAGAAAATAGGTCCTAGCCAGACTGCACATCTTTCTAATGTGCAGGAATTCACCAGGGGTATACAGGGTAAAAAGGCACAGATTCCAGTTTTGCCCAGGTACCAGTAACATGGTATTTTTATATATACCTGTATGTACTATTAGATCAAGTACAGTATTTCAGTGCTACTTTCCAGGATATTCAGTAACATTACATGCACTTAACTAGAAAAGAAAAAAGGTCAGAATAGCTGTAAAGTGCTTTGCTGAGGCGGTTACGGAACTGATGAAGGAAGGTACAAATCCAACGGTCTGCTTGTCCAAACTGTGCTATTAAGTTATGATAATGCTGACATTTCCATTGACTAAGAAACACAAAGTAAAGAGATTGACTGTATGCCCTCACCTGAGTATGTCGCTGTAAGCCTGAAAACTTAAATTCTGTTCTCTGTAAGAACAAACCAGGATACTCTGAGACTATGGCCCACATATGCAGTAGAGTAGGCTGCTTCAGTAACTGTGGCTAAGCTATATGTGGAATTTCAATATTTACTATTCTGGGGGGAGGAGGAAGAGGAGAACATTGACCAACCATCAGTCCCGCCTTTTTTCCCCCTAACTCATACTTTCCTAAGCCCCTTCATCTCTTACTTTACACTGTGTGAATGAGCTGGCAGGGCCATTTTACCTAGCTTCAAAAGCATTTTTACAAACTGTGACACCCACGCAAATTAGCTCCTGTCTCACTTCCTGATAGCTTGACTGATTTTCCAGCACTGTGCCATGAGATTTCCCCTACGCTGAGATCTCCAACCTGCCAGAAGCAGACAGCTAATTACATCTGTGCCTTGTGGGCTCCAAGAGCAGAAGAGAGACCAAGTACTGTCCCATAACGGGGTTTGTCACTCCTGCCCAAAGGAACGTGGCTGGAACACAGAGACCCGCATGTTTGTGTACGAATCCCACCTTTGCAACGGGATCCTCCCAACTCCTGATCACAGAGCATTTTTCTACAGCAAGAAGAATAAACTTAAGAGGTTGTGCTTGAATGTGATCACTATCTACCACAACTAAACTTTGCTCTGGCTAGCTAATTTTTGGAGACAGCTACTCTAATCAAAAGAGCCGGGAAACAATAGGACTAAGAACAGCTGTTGAGAGACCTAAGGAAAAAATATACCCTGACAATTGCTTTCAGTTCCAGAAAGCTTTCAGTTTTCTCTGGATAGTTGTATCAAATGAAGAAGAGTCACAAGATCTGGTCATGTAATACAGGCACCAAAAATACCTCTGTACGTGACCTGACAATCATGAATAAGATCTCACAAGATGCTGTGAAATTCTTCAGAACTGAGATAAAGTGGTGGCAGATACCACCTACCATATATGCTTAGTTCTCGGCAGAGATGAGAGCTTTTGAGACTGCTTTGGACAGGGACCAAAAACCTGATCCCATTAATCAATTGAAAAACCCAAGCTTGCCTATGCAAATCCATACTCTGCATCATATTCAGTTTTACACATGACTAGAGTCACAGAAACCCATGTGACCACTTTAATTAGCAAGGGTTATTGACATGAATGTTTGTGGGCTCAGGACCTGAGAGCACAAACATCCACATCCTCTCACACAGTCATTTAATTTTTTGTATCTTTTGTGGGGGAGAAAGAGCAATTTGCAAAGTAATATACTTATTGCACTGTGATTTGAATTTGCATAATAAAAGCATTTGCTTTTTAAAGCGTATATTAATCCTTAGAAGGGAGAGAAAGCGAATGTTCTAATATAATTCAAGATAGCTAGACACAGTTCCATTATTTTAATTTACATTTTATTGGGTTTTTGCTTTGGTAAAGAAACACATGTTATAACTAATCACAGTTCTAATTACTGCCTGATTCTATCTTTTATTACTGCTAAAATTTCTATTAGGGGAATGAAAGAAACTAATAGGATCATTAAAAGATCAATAGGAAATATTGCTTACATAGAAGTTGCATTGTATAAACTTCAACTCAACAGTTAGGATCAAAAGAATTCCTTGGAAACAGAGAACAACACATTCATTTCATTTAGGAAAGAACATGAACTGATTTAAAGGCTATCCACAAGAAGAATTCTTTTTAATTTCATTCCTCTGAGACAAACAGGCAAACCAAAAACACAACAGAATTTTGATTATCTTTCCATCTCCACACTTCTAATACTCTTCATATAGGGTCTGAAAATCTTTAAAGTGTATTATTAAGATCTTGAATGCACATGGCATTCCTGAATATAAGCAACATGGGAATGTGACTCACTTTAAATTGTAGCCTCATGGCCAAGGTTCTCATTCTCAAAATGATGCTCAGGTAGATCCCATTGACTCTTCAATGGGAGATCTACTCAGGTAGATCTCATTGACTTTAGATTTATCTAAATCCTCTTTTTCACTTACTTTTGGCAGCAAAATAATTATTTGACTTACAGTCACTGTAAGTGACTGAAGTGGTTACTCCAGTATGAATGCAATATATAAAAGTATTAATATAAATTAATATAAATAAACCAAGGAACTCCTGGTTATTCAGGCTATTACTTACCTAAAAATACCTCTTTCTCTTTTCTGGTTCTCCAGCGAAAACTGCTATGTTTTCTTTCTTCAAAAGTCTTTGAAAAAGCAACTCTGTCAAGACTGGAAAAGAAAAGTATTAAAACCAGAACAATACAAATTAGTGCTCAAAATATTTCAGCACCTGAAAGTCAACTCATCTCTTTTGGTCACTTGCTGTGATTGCTCCCTCCGCTTCCCACAGGTCAAAACATCAAAGTCTTGCTACCCTCCCCATACCTTGATTTGGTAATAAAACCTTAAGGGAAATATATTTGGGAACTCTGACACCACCCAAACTAGTCAGTCTCAGCACAATCAACCTGCCCAAGGTTCAAGAGCTGTCCTGGTTTCAGCTTAGTTCATTTTCTTCCTAGTAGCTGCTATAGTGCTGTGTTTTGAACTTAGGATGAGAACAATGCTGATAACACACTGATGTTTTAGTTGTTGCTCAGTAGTGTTTAGTCTATTCAAGGACTTTTCAGCTTCCCATGATCTACCAGGAGCACAAGGAGCTGGGAGGGGGCACAACCAGGACAGCTGACCCAGGCTGGCCAAAGGGCTATTCCATACCATATGGCGTCATGCTCCGTATAGAAACTGGAGGAGTTGGCTGGGGGGCAGCGATCGCTGCTTGGGAACAGGCTGGGCATCGGTCGGTGGGTGGTGAGCAATTGCATTGTGCATCACTTACTTTGTATATTCTTTTATCGTTACTATTTTTTTTTTCCTTTCTCTACTATCCCATTAAACTGCCTTTATCTCAACCCACGGGTTTTAGGGTTTTTTCGGTTCTCTCCCCCATCCCGNGGGATATTCCAACCAGCATCCGCCTGCTGCTATGTCTCCTGAATACGGTTCAGATCTTGTTTAGGGTTAAATGACTGTTTAAGAATATCATCTGGAGACCAACCCCTGTAACGGGCACTGCAGCCACTTCAACCCCTGCGACGGGCACCGTGGCCACTTCAACCCACACATGCAAAACCATAACAAGAGCTCAGAGGTAGATTTCAAAGCCTTCTTTATAAATGCACCATGAATTATGGCTCACCATATTTCAGCATGGCACATTAAGAGATATTTTACAGCTTTCTGTCTAAGCACTTTTCACTAGCTCTTATAGTTAACTAAGGAATTGATGGGCAGTTGACTTTGTTGCAAGTTACCCATGTTAGAGAGGCAAACTACATCCACAGAGAGCTAGCTACCTCTAAACAAGGTTTTCAAGGTAAAGCAGAGTGTCACGTAAATGTAGTCTACTTCCAATGTAGGTCAACTGAAATCAAAAGGTGCCAGGACTGATGCTCTAGGTTTATGTAGAGTCAATTTACTGTGCCTTCCTGGGAGTCAGAGTATTGGTAAACATAGCATAGAAACACAGGATCACACCAAAATAGCTGGAGTCCCCCAGAGGGTATAAAGCCTGATCCAGCTGCAGTGGCACCTGGATTTATGAGCTTTCTTTTGAGCTAGAATACTGCAAGAACAAGAAGAAGAAATAGCAGTGGCCCTCCAGGAGCCAAAGTGGAAGCAGCAGGGTCTGAGCTGAATTCAAAAATGCCTGATTCTATGCAGTGTTGTGGAGGCAGCCCTGAAGTGCACTCCCCAGAGCCTCCTTTGATGTCTTCTATTCAAGCTTTCTCACTATCTATTGTTTCCCAGCCCCCACTACCCTAGGTAATGGAAACTTGACTATACAGACTTTAAGAAAGGAAGGGAGAGGAAAAAAAACCAAACTACTCAATACACATATTAGGTAGCTGAGAAAGTTCAAGTACTCTGTGGTAAAATGGACTGAGCTAGAACTAGCACTGCCAGCAATCAAAACAGAAGCCCTTTTGTTTCTGCTGCTAAGAGTTCTAGCAATTCTGCTATTTTTAAAGAAAGACAGGATTAAAGGGATGCTGCAAGCTAGCACCCATAGTTTATAAAAATGCAACCAAATGGGGGTGATAGTCAACAAAAAACTTGATTTCAAGTGTGTAAAAACTGATATAAGATCGGAGTGAATTTTCTCTAATAGAATGTTATAACTCTGTCTACTTTCTATTTCCCACAAGGAACTATGAAAACAGAGGTCTTCCTGCTCAAAGCAGGACTGATACTTAAAGTCAGTGACCTCCAATGTTCTCAAATAATATAAATTCTATGGGCAGGTAAACAAGTCATGATGCATATTTTAGATAAGCAAGTCACATCAATAGAGAAGTGGCACATAGCTGACAAGCCCTAAATCATAACATCCTCAAAAGCAAACACAATAAAATTCATAAGACCACAGACCACACAAAAAGTGGAAGAAGATACTCAGGTCACAAACCTACCTGACTGAAAGCTTAGAATGAGTGAAAATAAAAAAAAAAATACTTGATTTTTTTGCTCCCACTTTAGAATAAGGTAAAAATATTCCAAAGTTCGGCATATATGAAGCACTAGTATATCTTGAATTCTGTACTTTTTCACTTTAAAACTGTGGCTGCACAAACAGTGTAAAGATGTAGACGTTTTAGTTTATACTGAGACTGTTGTCTTTTTTAAAAAGATTCATTGCAACTACTTACTGAACTTCAATAAATTTCTATTTCAAATTTCTATTTGAATTTCAAAAAGGATTGTTGCCTTCTTTCCTGAACAGTTGCCATTTCTTGAATACTACATGACAGACAATCTGGAAAGCAATATTCAAGATTATATTTTGCAGTAAATTATGCTTTGCAGAGGTCAAAGGGATAGTTTTCACAATGCTCTGATTGGAATAATCTTTTACACAGTCTCTTTTTTACGTTACGGTCTTTCTTCTCGTATCATATTTAAAAACAAATACTGTTTTCTGATTGCACGTTATCAAGCAGACTAAATGCAATGTAAGGAGTCAATTAAAAGAAATCAGCAACTGATTAAACTGAAGCCAGCAAAGAAGTTCATCAGAAAACTGATTAGTTTGAAAAAAAGAAGAATGAACTTTGACAGTCTCAGAGCGTCTCTTTTGGCCAGTCACACCACCAGAAAATGGAAACAAAACGTTTTCGTTTGAAAATTATATACTTTGCTTAACCTCTGCTCCAAAGGGACATTATATGGCTAAAAATACAGGCTGAAGGTAACACAGTGGGACATAGTTTATAGCTCTTGCACAAGACTTTTCATCAAAGGAAAATAACATTGTTATAAGTGCGATCCATGCTTGACATTAAGGCACCAGCAGGTGTGAATGCAATTCAGCAAAGACTGCCCCGAAACCATTTGTTACCCCTGTTTATGCTTACTGTTTCCATACAAAATCTGTTCCTCCTGACACTACCCCCTGTTTATAAGAACCAAGCAAATTATTGGCTTCTGTATGCAACTCTGAGACATCTGTTTTCTTCTTTTGTCGCTACATCTTCTTTCTTTTCAGGATTCAGTTGCCTGGAACCAAGCCAAGATCTGGTATCAATCAAACCAGTGGATTAATTTACTCCAATAAGAATTATAAAGGGTTTTTTTGGGTGGGGGAGAACATGAAAGAGGTTGATTCAATATCATGCAGCATTTCAGCCAACACCATACTCTGCTGGTACAGTGATCTTCATCTGCTCACATTTTATCATTGTCTAAACAATACTTCTATAAACCATTGGTTTTCTAGTAACAAAAAGTATACATATGTGTCAAATGAACTTAAAACGAACTTATAATTATGACGATTGCACTTCAGCCTCTTTGTATTTCCTGGCATTTGCAGCATCACCTTGTCAGTCTCTTAATAGTTATGAATAACATAGTGAAGGTACTCCTTTATGACCAAAACCTAAAAATTTCTTGACCATCTGCTTTTAGCTTTTATGCCTTTAGCTGTTACCTCTGTTCTTGTTTTCTGTTCCACATTTGGATTATTAAGGGATTTCCCCTGATGTATTGACTTTCATGCACTGGCTATCAGTTTGCCCTCCCCTCTTTCCTGATCCTACCATACGCCTTGTCAAGTAACTAACGTCCACAGGTAGAAACATGGCACCAAACACTTCACTGCCATGATATGGCACTAGTTATAGATGTTGCTCTACAGGAGGAAGCCAGTAATGTTTCACTTCAGGCTATGTTTAATTTTTTTCAATAAAAAAGCTATACAAGGAGATATTGAGATTAAAATTGGGCATGACATGGTCTAGGATTCATTTGCACTAATGTAAGTAACAAGAGTTTTCATTTCTGAGCGATGCTCATGCATAGGTAGCAATTTTTAAGGGTTGTTATGGTTTTTTTTTAAGTTTATATGAATTGCAGAGACAACATTGTTACAAGAAAATGTTTCAATATAGCGGATAATGTACTTTAACTACATAAATTTTGCATGTAGACCCTGAATGTTTTACATGGTTTCAATGATCCGCACTGTAACAGCTTAAACAAAGACAATCACATGGGCTTAATAAAGTCAGTGGTAATAAAAAAGAAAAGCTTTACTTTAAGAGGAAAATATTTATATTGGAGGCAATAATTATATAGTACTTTTCATCCCCAGAAGCTCTTTTTAAGTGTCATCTGGTGGTTTGCTTGAAAGACCGAGAACCAGGATTGGATTTCTTCTCCCCACTGCTACCAACTTGCTGTGTGGCCTTGGACCATTCACTTACTGTTGGATTTTCAGCAATGCCAGGCACCCATCCTAATACCGCTGAAAAATCAGACCATCAATCTCCTTGGGCCTCATTTTTTCCACCTGTAAAATGAGATTAGTTACTCTATTTTGCAAGGCTGTCAGGAACATTAATCGGTATTTGTAGGACGTCTGGAGATCCTCAGATAAGAGACTGCTACAATAACCTGGCTTTATTTACAGCAACGTAAGATACTCCCCATGCCAAAGAATTGAAGTTGCTCCCTGAGGTGGAGCAGAGCTGCCCTTAAGTGTAGGAAATAGGAAGTGGGATAAAAGTAAAGGAATAGTGTTTCTCAGTTCTTATTAGCAATGATTATACCCTACCAGCTATACTGCAATAGCTCCTGAGAGCCACTGTGGGAAGCAGGAAGAAAGTGTAACTCTCTTCCTCTCACTTGCCACCTCCAGCCTCCGTCACTCTGTGATCAGTACAGAATGGCAGCAGTGAGTCAGGCAGCTGCTGTTTGTGACCAATTCATATTACTCTTAACTGAAACTACCTTGCTTGCTTCTTTGGTGTTTCTCAGACCAGCTCATGGAGCCACCACTTTCTTTGTCTTTACCATTTGCAAGCACGTTGGACACTGGCCTATCCCTTTACACTCTGAATATGAAGCCCTTGACAGCTCTCCAAGACAGCAGCCTCTAGATGCTGTTACAGTATTAATACATTCAGGTAAAGTCCTTCTCAGCTGGGCAAGGCCCCCTTTCCTCCCTCACTTCCAGGAGGAGCTTAGGCTCCACTAAGTGTGCAGTACCTCACACCTGTCCCAGCCTAGGTAATAGGCTGCAGAAATGGTGAGAAGACTTCTTCCCACTCCTGAAAAAAACAAAAGAGGGAACACACCAGTACATCACAGTAGAGAGTAGATAGAGCAAACTGAATACCTGCCATATGCACTAGCAATCTGCCAGAGAAGAGATTATCTGCCGAGGAACATGGTACACTGCAGCTTCATTTCTTCTAGAACCTCACAAATGCACAGAGTTTTCCAGAAAAAGAAATAATAATTAAAAAAAAAAAAAAAGGCCAGCATACCCTACAAGGTAAGTAAGAAGCTAGAGCTAACTCTCCAGCATAAACTCCTCCAAGAATCCCTGCTCCACAGATAAGACAGACTAGAAAGAGGACAATGTGAAAAGGCTAAATAGAAACTAAAACACAATTCACACACAAGGGCTGCTGGAATGCACAGGATCAATTTTCATTGTCCTTACTGTTGCAGAGCCAGAGAACTTCAAAGGCTTTTTATCAGATTCTCCAAGGCACATAAGAATTAGGTTCCAAAACCACCTCTCTTAAATCCTCTATCCTCCCAGGAAAATTTGGTATGCAGTTATGGACCTGGCATAGCCAAGTCCTTATTCAGTATGGAAATGTATCTACTGGAGTCTCTCCCTTCTGCTCTTCCTCCAGGCATAGAAAGGCACCTGATCTGTTTAGGCTATTTAATCTACTTCCAACTACTATCTTCTTCCAAGTTCTAATTCTCCATTTCCTCTTCTCTAAAGTTCAAACAGTTAATTCCCACATGTCCAAAGTGCATAACCTTCTATCCTGAGCTTTTATCCCATTTTCAGTTCTTAGTAACTACCCAAGTTAACTTCCCTCTTGCCCTGAGCAGCTGATAAATCCTCTCACACCCAGCCTCCCAACATTGCAGCCTGCTCATTTTACCTGACAGGAAACCCTCTGAGTCTAGCTTCTCGAGGCTGACCTACATATCTGGAGAAGTTTGGAGTAGAGAATTTGTTTCTACAGCAGTTACTAGGGATATTCAATAATCTTTTTCATGACAGTTTAATAGTCATATATATACCTCTGTATTATTCTGATATCTCCAAGTTCATGATTCATCCAAAAGAATTGACGAGTTAAATATGCCAGTTATTTAGCACAAGATCTTTTGTATACAACAAAATGTGTTTGAAACCATGATGACTTGAAATGACTTTAATAAAAGGGATACTCAAGGCTTATGAGGCTTTGATTTTCATTTTCACTAAGGCCCTTACTGTACTCTAGCAGAATAAAATGAGAGTAAATGGAATACAGACATGCCTTATGCTCACTTTAAACACAAATGAGAGGAGCCCCCCTGTCTGGTAAAAAGCAAAGTTGAACAGTTTACCGCATTATGACAAGTAGTCTTTCCTCCAGCGATGAAGGTCTATTATCCTGCTTCACCAGCACCTCTCAACAAGTCAGTGAAATTGCTGTAGACATAAAGAAAAGCTCATCATTGAGCATACAACATCACGTATATATCACCCTCAGAAGTTATTTTTCTTATAAACTCATGAGCCATTTTCCCCACACCTAGTCTTCTACTATCCTTTACAGAAACTAACTTGAAAAGGTCTTTTTCTTCAGTAATGAAGGAGTTGATGTGACAGGCATAATCAGCAAAAGCTTAAAATGCAGTATCTCTCAAAGATGAAGCGTGGAGTTCAATGTACACACAAATGTCTACCACATTTTTTTTTGCAAGTACGCAGAACAGACTCAATCTTTGAGAGGTGCCACAAATCAGCATTTCTACTAGCCAACAATAAATGGTCATTTACAAAGGAGCATTTTTACAGGATCAGTTGTACATACAACGCAGAATATCCTCCTTATATTTGCATTCAGGCTCAGCTGTGAATCACTGTATGAAATTTGGCTGTTTCTTGGTGGGTAACTTTATGAAAAGATTAATTTCTTTTTCATATTTCTGATTTGGGGGGGAGAGGAACCTTGCTTAAAGAATGCAAATTAACAGTGATGTCAATAATCTTAAAAATATTTTTTGCTTCTTGAATTTTGCACTTGTGAGAATACAACCTCACACAGCACCTCCTGGTGAAGAAGGAGACCATCTTGTTTGAAGATAGTAGGAAGACTGTGACTTCTTGCCCACAACATAGAACTTACTCCTTTGCAAAATCAGTCTTGCTTTGTTCCTTCCTATTCTAAAGACACAGGTGAAGGGCTGGCTTCCTTTTTCACTCCAATTTTACATCACTGACTGCAGTGGAATTACACATAAATGATACTAGCTCAAGAAAGGAGAACAAAGCCCTAATACTTCCCCTCCTCCTGACCACAAAGCTGTTCAAAAATTGTATTTCCTTGCATGCCTTTGAAACATAATTCGGTTGCTTTGTTAATTTTAGGAAGATCATATTTAAACTCTTTTTTAACAGCTCAACATCCAGCTGGGAGGTGCAAGGCTATGATCAATGTACTAACCATACAAGAGATGAGTTTCAAGCACTGCCCATTAGGCTTTATGGGTTGCTTTAAAGTGCGCTTGAAAAAAAAAATAACAAGGAAAGAAATTAAAAGACCCACACTACCATTTTATCTTTCACTATCCGTTATATGATCCTCATTTTGCAGAGCTAGGGGAGAATAAAAACCCAGCCTTTTAGACCTTGGAAACAAGTGAGTGCATTAGACAGCTGGGCCCATGAATGTCATACCGTCCCTCCATTTTCACTAATGGCTGTGCTTAGCTCTCGAACACCAACAGGGAACTGAAATTATCTCCAAAGGGTACAAATTCAAACTTTTTGCTGACACTCAAGAACAGAGCAGAGAGAGCTGGACACTGACAGGCAGTTGCTCAACACAGTTGTTTTACTCCCTGCTTAACAGTTGTGATCTTCAAAATATGACACATCACTGAAGAATAGTTAGGAGAAAAATAGAAGCTACAAATTGTTTATTTTGGAAGACAAAACTCCTCAGAACATGTGTTATTTAGGATTTCTCAAAACTGGCTCAGTGATCCTGATTTCCCTTTGTAAGTGACCCCAGATTTGCATTAGCTGTGGTCACACAAACAGAATCTCTCAACTGGACGTGTATGCTGGAATTGTACATATATAAAAGTGTACACAGATAAAATACTGGCTTATTAAACCTTCCAACGTATCATTGACACATATAATGAAGTGTACTTTTGTGGAACTTTAAGTATAAATAAGGCTTTTTAGTTATTCAAGCCATAGTTAAGAATATAGTTTTGGGAAGGCACATGTGAAGTTAAAACAAACAAATCACCTACAAAAAGAAAACCCCAATGTTTGCCAATCAAACTGAATTAATACCCAAGCTGTGTGAGTGATTTCAGAAATATCAGCGTAGTGGTAAACTTGACGCTGCTTTGACAGCCTGATTCAGTATACTGAAACACACTATTGAAGAACAGTTACATTCCTAGAGTCATTGCCCATAGGAATGCATGCTTTACCTTTTAATTTCATTCTAAAAGAGAAAAGTCTGCAAGTAACAGGTCTACATTTTTCCTCTTTAGTCTGTTACCTTAACCTCGTAACAACATGCATACACAGACACCTAAAAATACTAATTACAATGGAGCTAAGATAGTGATGTCTGGGTTTTGGTTTCTTTGTGGTTTTAATGTATGTGAGGAAAGTTAAATAGGAGCTCCTGCTACTTGGGTGAGAACTGAGGAAGAGGTCTATGACAGAAGTGTTAGCCTGTTAGTTACGCTAGAACTCATTAGCCCCTTGGAACAAAAATGGTCCGATGCAATCACCAGGAGGGGATTCCTTCATTGAATGAGTCTAATGCACTTCTGACTGCTATTCCATCTCCCTCTCCTACCATCCAGCCTTCCTCACTCTGATGCCTGCTGCATATATGCCACTTCCCTTGCTTAGCTCCCTCATGGGTTGCCTGTCCCATCCACTACCTGATTAAGGAATTTGGAGATCACATCCTCGCCCTTAGGTGAGGTATTTTCTTCCCCAATACCTTTACAATTTTAAAGAAGTGGTCAGTAAGATACCTTACTGATGCAATGGGAGCTATCTTTCTTTCTTAACACTAACATTGGGATGTGGCCAAAATGATTCACATTTCTTTTTCCTGAAAGATGTATACATCACATTCAGGATTTACAAAAATGCAGCACACAAGAGGTATTTCACAACCATCCCAAACATTCACAGAACCTCTGCACCAGCGCAATCGATTTGGCATTATTTCTGATTGATATCATAATGAACAGGTTCCTTGGGGTCACACTTAACAGCTATAGACAGACACCATGTACCATATGTAAGTTCTATATGTAAGGAGTTCTATATGTAAGGAGTGCACAAATGAAGCAATATCATCTATATAAAACACATATCCACTTCTATGCCATTGTGTATTCATGTAAACAGAAATGAAATGAATTCACCATTGATACAAGGCGGTACAGGTTTCTTCACTCAATTCAGTGGATTAGACACTATGTAAAGGATTATACAGATATGTAAGGGGAAAACAGCATTGCTCATTTTAACTTATTCCTGCTGTCACTGAAAAAATAGGAGCTGTTTCACGACTATTTGGCCTGAACCCTATTGCAATCGGTCTTAGCCTTTTTAAAGCAAGAACGGAGTCATCTACAAAAGGAGAAAGAGAAAAAATCCCATCACAGAAAGTTGCACTGTGAATCTAGTGTCAGTAAAGAGCATACAGCTGCAGAGTAAGACTGCCGTGCATTGCTGCTTTGAGTCAGCCGGCAGTGTGTGCTAAATGCATACTGATTTAGGGCCTGATCCTTAACAGTGCTGTAGAAATTCAGCTGCCAGATTTCAATTTGTAGATGATACATAGAATGTCTATGTGAAGCAACCAGTTAAGAGGCAGAACTAAATGGCAATGTTAAGTGCATGGGTAAAAGAATAGACAGCATTAATGTAATGCTCAGGAGCCTGTTCAGTGGGGTTCCTCTGATTTAAGTGACCTTTGCAATGAGCCTCAAGACCACAAGTTATTAAAATATATAACTTAATCAAGTAATTCTGCTTTCTTGCTGATTTGATCTGCTTTATCCTCTCTATTTCTAGATAATGAGGAACCAAGTGACAGAATTCCCATTACTTTGCTATTAAAATGAAATCTAAGCCTTATATTTTGTTCCTAAAGATGTAAGGATCTAAAGAAATAATTTCCTATGCCACTTCTGCTGATTGACCTAAATATCTTCCTTACTTTTTGGTCTTTGGTCAGGCAAATTGATTTCCATGCTTTCCTCTGTGATAAGGCCCTCACAGAGAAGCACTTAGTCACACAGTCCCTGTACATGGTATCATTCTTTAACCATTCCCCATGCACTTGTGCGGGGACATCAGAAGATTGAGAGAACTGGTATCAAGTCTAGTTACTTTTTTATTTATCTGGACATACCTAGACTTGCACTGAAACAGTGTTTGTGTGTAACGTAACTATCATGAAGGAAAATAATTTCCTGTTTGGTATGCTATTTTTCCTTCCCAAACTGCATCATCCATACAGGTATATTTCATCCACAAAATGTACTGAAAGGGATTTTCACCTCTTCTAACAGTGAGAACAACATAACAGATTTCATTGTATGTGATCTTCATTATCAAAAAGTACCTGAGGGTAAGACAATATAAAACCTATCAGTCTTCAACAGTTTCTAGATGTCTGTTCCCTCTTCTACTCCTTCTTTAGCCAGTATCTTCTTTGGGCACAGACACTATCTCATCCTACATATCTACCACACTGGAATTGTGGTCTCAGTTGCAGATGCATATGTGTTAATGTAATAAAATAATAGTAATGTAATAAAATAAGAATAAAGGTTGCTGATTCACATTGCTGACTCAATTTGTAAATATAAGATCCAATTAATCATGTCCCAGTGATACTTCAGTGAGATTTTGTGCAGTGTAGGTTTAGTTTCTACAACATCTACATCCACATTACAAATTCAAGTGATGGACATTAAGTTGTCACAGTGACAGGCACTGTGTAAACACTCAGAGCAGAATGGAATAGTTCAGGACCAGGACCAGGAAATGAATTACCTTCAGTTGTTTAAATATGCCCAGGAAACATTATGAATCACAAAGAAAAGACTTACATCTTCTGGAAGGACTAGTACATTGTAGTTTCCTCACACTAGCATCAAATTATAATAATCCTGCACCAACTCTGATCCAGCCAGCAACATGATGCTTTCCTTCTATTTGTTTCTCTCCTGTTCTTTTATCCTAGCCTCGAGTCTCATTCACCTTGTACAATATGGCCCTTTCTATGTTGTATCGTTATCTGTGCTCTCCCAGTTCTGTGTATCTACAGCCATTCTTCGAGTGTTAATGATGCATTTTTCTGATGCAAAATACTCTTCAATATGAACTGGCTTTAAAACAGACAGCAAGGGTGTAGCTGTTGCTGAGTGCATAAAGAGATTTAAAGAGATTCTTTCATAGAGAATAACCAGTTGCTTTAGCAAAACATTCTTACAGGTTATATAGGTTAGGACTTACCAGCAGCATCTCTTCCCATCTGAGCCCTTCAAAAATGACAAAGATGTAATATTATCTAAGAGATCCTGTATGAAGAGACACACTCAATATTGAAAATAGTTGCAGTTATAACTCTGCTTTTCAGAGAGGGGAAATTCTTGCTGGTACAAGAAAGGCCTTTTTCCAAAAACATTAATAGTGCTGTTGTTATACCCACAAGGTCTGCTTCTATTTGAAGATGACCACAACACGGTAAGTTGCGAAAATGTCAAAACTCCATTTCCGATACCTCTGCAGCATTGCTAGGGCACCCACACAAATTGCTGATGCCCAAAAACCTCAACCTCTGCTTAAACTTTCAGTCCTTTATTCTGACAGTTCTTAGCAATAATAATCACTTGCAAGACACACTGTTAGAAACAGGTTCCTGGTTTTAAAAATATGAGTCATCAAAGATCTAAGTTTTTGAAAATAGAAATTTCTTAAGCAGACAGGCAGTTGCTTCAGACTGAAGAATTCAAAACCTCGGTAAACCTTATCTGCCCTATCGAAAAGCCCAGAAAGTTAGCTATGTATTCTGCCCATCATGTACATTTGTATTAACACATTTTTCTAAGAAGGATATTAGGTAACAGGAATTTTACTAACAAAAATTTTGAATAAAATCAAGCACTTTGAGAGATACTGCTATGCACTACTGGCACAAAATTCAATGTTATGAGGAATAGCTGTGTTTCATACCAATGTCAGGACTTTTGAGTCAGTAAAGAAATATATTAGGTCAACATAATATATTTCATAAATCAGAACTTGATAGATTAATCCATGCGGATTTATAAATCACATCCGGATAGTCCCTCCTGAGCAGAGCTTGCTCTTTACCTATTTTTCTTCATTGATTCTGAAACAAAACATTATTAGCTTACATCTCCAAATGATGTGTTAACCCTCCAGGGTTTTTTCCAGAAAGCACTGCAAGATCAAAAGAATAAAGTGTGCAGTCTAGATGAACTTGGCAAGCTCTCTCACGAGCCTACAGAGACTGGAACAAGTGCAGATATTAATGTAGTTCACACGCCCTTAAAGAATGCACAACCAGAAGTTCATCTACA
>VZTL01051320.1:53611-66669 GCA_013400535.1 Scopus umbretta | reverse complement strand
ATCCACTCTTGGTATAAATATATCCTCTGATGTTGAGACTACTGCTATCAGTAAGGTATTCCAGTGGTTAATTACCCTGCCTGTTTAAAAAAAAAAGTGTCCCCCCCTCAAAAAAAAAAAAAACAAAACCAACAAACAGACAGAAATCATATCTATCTATGCTGTACATTTGTTTAGCTTCAACTTTGGGACATCAGGTCTTGTTATAGTTACCTATGAAACAAAATTTCTCTTTAAAATCTCTCTTTCCTATGTTGCAGGTTACAGGTTACAGATTATGCTCCCTCAAGAGAGAAGTGGCTCTTGGTTTCATTTCTGATTTACCACAATAAAGTTTTTTACATGCTACGTATTATTACAGTACCTCTTTTCTAAGGCTTTAATCAATTTCATGGCTCTTCTTTCAACCCCCTCCTGTTTTGCTGTAGCACCTTAAAACGCCAATGCCAACACTAGAGCTGGGCATCAGGACTAGACACTGATGTAATGCCACTTCCTCACCTTTCTCCAAGTATTCCCCCACCAGTGCTCAGACCCTTCACAAAGTCACTGCTTTCCAGGACAGGCATCACCTACATTTTTTATTACTAAATGCAAGACCTTACCTTTGGATGAGTTAAAACACACATTGTTTGCAGTTGCTCAGCCAACTAAAAAATTAAGTTTAAATTTTTATCAGCTATCAGCCAACGTATGTACATAATGTCCTTTTCCTCCTTACTCTTTGTATTATGTGCCAATTCTTTTTCCCTCTACCAATCCACTCATCTCTTCCAAGTAATTGATAAAAGTAATAAGTTACTGTCATGGGATGAACCTTCCCTGAAAGCACCACTCAGAACCTGAGACTTTGGCTAGATTTGGCTCAATAACCTCATGCAACATACAGGCTTGGGGATGAGTGGCTACAAAGCTGCTTGGCAGAGAGGGATCTGGGGGTACTTGTAAAGAGCCAACTGAATATGAGCCAGCAGTGTGCTCAGGTGGCCAAGAAGGCCAACAGCATCCTGGCTTGTATCAGGAATAGCGTGGCCAGCAGGAGTAGGGAAGTGATCCTTCCCCTGTACTCGGCACTGGTGAGGCCGCACCTCGAATGCTGTGTTCAGTTTTGGGGCCCTCACTTCAAGAAAAACATTGAGGCACTGGAGCATGTCCAAAGAAGGTCAATGAAGATGGTGAAGGGTCTCAAGCACAAGTCTTATGAGGAGCAGCTGAGGAAACTGGGGTTGTTTAGCCTGGAGAAGAGGAGGCTGAGGGGAGACCTTATTGCTGTCTACAGCTACCTGAAAGGAGGTTGTAGCGAGGTGGATGTTGATCTCTTCTCCCAAGTAACTAGCAATAGGAGAGAGAAAATGGCTTCAAGATGCACCAGGGAAGGTTTAGATTAGATATTAGGAAAAAATTCTTCACGGAAAGGGTTGTCAGGCACTGGAACAGGCTACCCAGGGAAGTGGTCGATTCACCATCCCTGGAGCTGTTTAAAAGACGGTTAGACGAGGTGCTTAGAGACATGGTTTAGTAGTGGACAGGTACAGTTGGACTCAATCCTTAAGGTCTTTCCCAACCAAATGATTCTATGACTGTGATTTGCTCAGCTTAAACTCAATAGCTGATTCTGGCATGCACAGGGAAGCAAAAGCACAGATAATTTTTATGGGGGAAGCCTACCCAAAAGCTCTGGACTGCATCTGTTTTGCTCTAAGGATTCAGATAGGCATCAGCAATTTTACACCCTTCTAACACATATTGGGCATAAGCCTAGAGGGTGATAGTCACCCAAATAACAGCAGCTAACTGGCTTTTGGTAGGGAGGAAATCAAAGAGCTTCGGCCAGGTCTATGTGCTTAGGAGGACCATTTCCAGCTCGTGCCAACCAGCTAAGTTATAAAACACTAAATAGGGAGGGCAACAAGCCCCTTGTGAGATTATCTATACACAGCCGTCTGATATCATGTAGGAGTCCAAGCCTACAGTGGCATTGTGTGCAAGGTCTGGGCTACATCGCCAGGACTGGCCACTTTGAGCAGTGGGATGTGCATGTCCTGGTCCCTGGGTCCTTGGTACTGGTCCCAGATTGGGCGGGTGGCAGGGCCAGGACAGGGAAGTGTGAAATCTGTGACTGTTGGAGAATAAAAAATCATACAACAGAAACCTTATCATAGAAACCACTACCCATCTGCTCTACCTATCCTACTTAATAAATTATAAATGTAAAGTCCCTGAGTGGTGTGGTTCTGTTCTCTGGGCTATCTCACCCCTAAATTCCCCTGAAACACCAAAAGAAAGCACAACACAATCCACTTCATGCCCTGCTGAAATATGGCCATTCCCCAGTAAACTTGCTTTGGTTTATTGGAGGGTATATTGTGGGTGTTTTGCTTTCTTTTTGTTTCTCCAACTGAAACTGAATGAGTAAAAAGTGAGAGAAAAAAAAAACCATAAATATTTTTTAAGTGATTCCAAGAAGAAAGAGCTAAGTTAAAGTATCTTTTAGGATTTTCAACTTTACTCAATTATGAATAACATGCACAACACAAAGAAATTACCCAAGTGTAAAAGACATTTATCTGAACAAGTAAATTACAATGGCACTGAGAGCAAATCTGCCTGTGACTTCAATTGCCAAAATCCTTTCCTGCTTTTTCACAGTTCCAGCATGAAAGCAGGAAAGACAGAGCCAGGTACTAATTCAGTTCAGCTCATCTTCTCCAGAAGCTTTTGTGGCAACTATACACAGGAAGGGAGACTGGGTTATTGATGGCCCAGAAAAGAAAACAAAAAAGAATATATCTAAAGGAACCATTTACATCCTTTCTTTTCCAGTGATAGGGGTGATTCTGTCTCTATTGGCACACATATGTGTCTTCCAGTGTAAATTAATGACTTCACTGATTTCAGTGAGATAATTCAAACGATTAGACATAAAAATGTGTATAGATGTGCAAGAGAGGGACCTTCAGATTTTAGTGAAACATTTTATACTACAAGACCCACCTACACTTATTAACTATAACAAGGTTGTAATTTTACCATGTCCTTTGTCCTTGTCTTCCAGTGTAAGGACAAAAATTTAGGTGTGATATCAAATACAGAGATGTTCTACCTTTGTTTTAGATAAATGTCCATGCATTGGTAGTGTGACCTTGCTTCGCTATATTACTCTAAGAGGAACATTTAGGAGTACTGCAGATTGAGTGCTGAGTTATCCAAGGTGTTACCTGCAGCAATTACCAAGACTTTAAGGGCAAGTGCTACATAATTCTTAGAGCTGAAAAAGGTGTTTCTGTGAGATAAAATGGCATGGTTCAAAATATCAGAGGTTATCACTCAACTGGTGTTAAACTGCTGGAATTGTTTTTAACGCCTTACATTAACAGTACCTGGAGACTGCAATCCAGCATTTATTGATTTAAAGTAGTGCTGTGTGGGACTAGAGAGCCTTCTAATCCTTATTTTGCCAATAACCCACTCCGGGTCCTTATACCAACCACTTGACCTTTGTGTTTCTATTTCTTCTCAAGCATTTGGTGGAGTCATCGACTTAAAATTCATTAAGGCAAGGACTACTCGTCTTGCACACAGTGGCCTTAGTGTCTAGATCCTGTAGTTCCTGCTGCTATATAAATAAAGACACAATAAGTACCAAGTAGAAGTTTCTTTCCGTACTAGGGCGGTTGACTGTTTTGTTGGTTTTTTTTTCCAACTGTGGAGAGAGCTGCTGCAGATACAGCAGGGTCACTCTGGTCATCAGAAATCCCAATTTGAAGTGGAATATTCATTTTAGAGATATTGTAACCTGCTGGCACAGAGAATTACAGTGAACGGATGGCATTTTAAAAACATTTCTTTCCTTTGAATTGTAAAAACTTTTTAAGGTAGGAAGGCCATGTGAATAGTCACCATCTGGATGCAGCTAACCTCCCAGAGAATACACTGAGCCATGGGTGTATGTGTATAGGTTATATTTGTTCTTTTTAGTCAGTGATTCTAATTTTTTTCATTTCCCATTTGACCTGTCTTGACTGGCAGCTAAAAATTTCAATTTAAACAACTAGTTCAGATTAATTTGCTAGAACTTATAAGCAGAAATAGTGTTCTGATTAGCAATGAGGCTCTCGCCCTCCAAAGAATAAAGAGAAATCAGTTCTGAAGAAGTGTATGAATATGTATACAATACCAAGGCTGTTATACCAGAACCAGACTATTGATTTAAATTACCTTTGGTTATTTACTACACTTTTTAAAAGTTCTGCCATTTGCTAGAGGAGGCAAACCTGCACAAAGTGCTGGCGTAAGGCAGGTAGCAGGCATTGTGCATACTTAGTAATGCACTTTAGTCCTGGTTTACAACCTTGCTGTTATATTGTTTATTTTCCCCTCCACCAGTCATGCTGGTTATGTCTAATACTGGCATTTCTGTGATGGGTATTTCACCAGCATATCTTGGTTTTAACACCATGGGGTACGCAAAATAAGTGAATGAGCAGGAAAGACGTGACCCCAGACTTCAGGGGTTCTCTCTTTGTTAGAAACTTACACCATTTGACCACTAATGAGCAATTTTGTTTTGAGCTGGAGATCTGATTTATAGTCATCTGTGATCTTTTTATTTACCAGGCATCAAAAAATAATAATTTTAAAAGAACAGACTTTAAAAAGAGGTAGATGAACTCAGGATAGCAATGAAACACAAAGCCGGGGCAGGCTGTAATCCAGTCATTTCTAGCTGAACCATTTCTCCTTCCCTTTCCCCCTCAATGGCCTATTGTTACAAACATGTTATTCATGGCCCTACATTTCTTGCAAGTTGCTGTGACGGAAATAATTTCTCTAGTACCAGTCGCTTTTCTGCCTGCCTGTGCACTTCAACCCTGTCACATTTTTTTCTTGGGAATTTCCCATCTTGGTTTTGCTATTAGGTACCTGAAACAACTGAACTGAGTAATGCGGTTGAGCAAGGTAAATTATGAAAAGAGGGTAAAGGGAACTGAAGCCAAATGCAGCATTTTCATTATGTTCAGACTATCAAAAAATACATTTTGGTTTGGAAAAACTGTTATTCATGTTGAATTCGTACATCATACAAATGTACATATTCATATAAAAATGTTTCAGTGGAATTATATCTAAAAGGTAGCACGGAATACATTTTCCCATCTGAATTTAATTTAGTCCAACTAAATAACATTTATTAGCATAGACGTTAAGAGGATCTAATTGAAACAGCTGACAAATGCAATCCTGTAAGATTAAGACTGATATTGACTAAATGTTATTATGAAAACTGGTTGCATTTCTGTTTGAGTTGGAAAACTTCCAGTTGATTTCCAAAGCAAAGTGACCATGCATTGACCCATATGAATAAGAGTGCCAACTTGAGCTGTCCCAAGAACAACGTTTGCATTACTCAAATTCACAATACCCAATTCAGCAGTTTTCATGCCCCTTTTTGTTTCCCAGCTATAAGTGTTCATGCAAACAGCCTGTTTGCACAACTCCTTGGCCACAGCTATTTATACAAATATCTGTATCCACACGCAAACAGGACTGTACCTGCACAGATAATGGTTCAATACTCATTATTTGCAATTCACTGTTTTCCATTTGTTATTTTAATTATCTTTAGCCATAATCATTTCAGCTGGCTGATCAGGGAGTAGTCAAGTCACTGAGAAGATCGCATGTCCTGAATGGCAAACAGTTCAGGAAGCCAGAGACTGATGTGACCATTGTGGTGAACAGTACAAATAAACACATCTATAAAAAACCTAAAAGCAACATCCAAAATGTGTGAGAGCTTGGCAAAAAATACATTTAACTGTCTAGCACACAACAGTTAATACATCTAATGGTTATTCTGGGCCTAATTTAACAAAAAAATTTCAGTGCTTTTTCTTTCTTTTCATGGTTGTGAAATATTCAGACAAAAGATTACCAACCATTTTAAGCACTGCCAGAGCCAGCTTTCCAGCTATTAGCACCATAGAAACATCTTTGATTTAACTACTTTTCCTCTCTCTCAGTTTCTTACTGCTTTGAATGTCTTTAAATTCTCTGTACACAAAACAAAATAGTTTTTCTGGGTTTTTTTGGTTTGGTTTGGGTTTTTGCACTGGTTCAGTTGTTCTTAAAAAAAAACCCAAATAAACAACAACAAAAAAAAAGTCATTTCTCACAGCACTGTTGCTCCTTGGGAAATACAAAGCTAGACTAATGGCTTGAACACAGCATCTATTTTTAGTTCAGCTATAGAATTCCAAATTACCTAAATGATTAAATCATGAAACTGGTGTCCTGAAAGAAGTTGTGGCAACATGTAAAATCCCAGCATTGTCGCAGCCAAACTAGCCAACTCAGGTTATTTTTGTCTGATCTAGAAATCCAGCTTTGCTGTCCTTTTCTTCTGCAGCCTTGAGTACTACCAGCAGCAAGAGGATGGAGTAGAGCTGCCTGAAGTTCATTCTTTTCCATACTTACAGTAATTGGCTTACCCATGGCTAGAAGTTCAACATTAGGTACTGTCAGATGATTGCTTCCAATTGATTCTATAGGTTTCTCATTGTTATTAATTCCAATTTGTTTGTGGGGTTGTTTTTTTTTGCCTTTTGGGAGATTAACATATAAGATTGAAGCCTGTTTGGAGCTGACACACATGCACTACCATGTAAACATCATAAATTAAAACTACTTCTTTGAGAAACTGAAAGATAAGCACAGGTGTTTGTTTATGTAATTGCAGGAAACAATTAATTTATTCAAACTTATTGTCTTACAGGTAAAAGCAAAGGTATTAGTCAGCTAGATGGTTTGCCTGATAAATGTATTTGTCTTCTTAATAAGCCTCTTTTCCTGAGATAGTCTGAGCAACTCATGTCTGAGCACACCAACAGTAACCTTGAGAACTAAAAGTCAGTATTTGGGAAAAATCCTTGCACCAAGATGCAGAAGAAAAATGCTAGTTGATGACTAGGCATATTTGACATGTTGTTATTTAAATACGATTAAACATGCAGAGGTGGGGGGGGGGTGTTTAAAAGTTCCCTTAAGCAGAAAAGTTTCTTAATATTTTCACATACATTCAATCATCCTAGTGCATTGGCTGACTGCTGCAGATCAGCTCCTACAGCCCAAATACACTTTAACAAGACAACTCAGGGGGACAAGTGTACAGAGTTGAGTTTCATGTCACTTGGCAAAGCAAGTGCAAATTGCATTCACAGGACCATCTGCTAAGATAGCAATTCCTCTCCGTCAAAGAAAGAGCACATGGGTGGAAGCACTGTTAATACATTGTGCCTTTTAAATAAATCACTTCATGCATACACAGATCATGTTCTGATATTTTTCATTTAAGATGATGTTTCTCCAAGGGCACTGAAGTAATATAAAGTTTGCATCCATATGGAGTTTAGGGTTGTTTGCCCCATTAATCAGCAGACAGTGCAAGTATATGTGCTAATAAAGCCTTCACACTGCACAGGCAAGAGTAACATTCCTGTATTTTACTTGTATAAGAAGCAAACTGTCCTGAAGGGGAAAAAAAACAAACAAACAAACAAAAAACAAACAGATCTGGGGAGGAAGGAAGGCTGAGGCTGTAACTTCGCTGGACAGTGATGTGCTGCGTGACCTACTGAGGTTCTGCCGGCTAAGAAATTTTCCAGCTGAACAACCTTGCCTTGAAAAACAACAATTCAATGGAAGTACAGTATTTTGAGTATTTTGGAGGAGTGTGTTGAGTATATCAGGACATTTGACAGGATGAGGAAGAGATGTTTTTATCTGTGAATCTTTTATTTCACCCATGAAGGAAAAGCTTTCAACTTAGGCCTGAGAAGAAACTCCAGTTCCTGCATATCTGCAGGTCCACGTGCAGGGCTGCAACATTTTTAACATTATCTCTAGCTGCTTACTTGTGGGTTGCCAGGGAAATGGTAGGGCAAAATCTGGGATCTGTTGTCCTTCTGGCATTTTAGACCAAATTCTGCAGTGGACTCCCATTGCCCTCCTGCCTTCACAGAGTGCTCATTGTAAGATTAGAGTTTGTGAAATGCTGTACTGAAAGCATCTCTCATGCCCCTCTGCCTGTAAAGCCTAGGGTCTGAGTCACAAGCACTCCAGCTGTGCATGAATCAGAGCTACTGTAATGTGAGAACAAAGAGAGAAGGTATAATATAACTTCCCTACTCATAGAACTGCATATTGAGGGCACTTGCAGGTAGAAGCACCTGAGACCTCAGGGAAAACAAGGAAGTACCAAAAAAATATCCTTTTCAGTTAAGGGTACTGAGGTAAATATTAATAATTGAAAAGAACACTGAAAAGTAGTAATGATTTTTTTTTTTAATTATCAGTCTACTAGTCAGATAGAAAATTCCAAATTCAAATACTTGAATAACGTTACTCATCATTTGCATATTAAAGAAAGAATTAATACCATGGACAAGTTGGTACTGTTATGATAGGTATTTTTCTTTAAATAAATTTTAATTAGTGCTCTTAATATGTTCACAGCCTAGACACAAGTAGAGATTTTACTCTTCCCCTTCATTCTCCCTTGCTGATATTTGACAGCTTTTGTTTATCAACTAGTTGTATTATTACCAGCCCTAACATGCCCCAGTAGCCTCAGTGATCTGAGAGCGCTGAAAAAATAAACCTTGAGAATGACAATGCTGGCAGCTTAGTGGAACAAAGAAGCCGACAAGCTATACTTTGAAATGGCAATCAATATTAACTTACATCACACTTTAGAAACAAGATAGTTTTGACAAATGGTATCAAAAACTTACCTCCAATTGAATTTTGTAAAGGAATGTTTCTCCTATATTCCATTTATGTTTCTAGAGGTTATTGAAGTTGTTTAATAATGTTTTCATGTCATCAGAGAATTTGTTGTTACAACTGAATATTTTCTTTTTTTGTGCTCAGAGAAAGAAAACTTTAATCAGTGAAAAAAAGACAAAGATATGGAAAAGATATTCCAAGTAGCTCATTAACCTATAGGTAACCAGGAGACATTAACATATTGTGTCCTGTCATCATAAGATAGCTTCTTACTGTTGGATGAGGTCACTTTATTATTTAGGCAAAATGCTTTTTCATAAAGATAGCAATATGGAAACTTATCCATGATTGATTTTTCACTAAATCTGCACTTAATTATTTTAGCACAGTAGCATCAACAATATAGGGTCAACACAGACAAGGCCAGAGCTCTCCTCCAAAAATCTGAAATACAGTTTCTCCATTCTTCACAAATAGCTGGACAGATCAACTCCTATGCCCAAAAAAGCCTTTCTGAAAAGACCACTGGGAATGTTATTTAAGTGAAATTATCTCTGAGCAAAGTTTACAAAGCACAAAGAAAGCTACATGTCAAATTTGGGGAGAAAAAAAGTAAGAATACATATGACTTTTGTACATAAACAGAGGTATGTATTAGCTGGAGAATGAGATGCATAGAAACACTGAAGAAGGGCTACAGAATTTTCTCCCTCTGCCAGAGTGGATCACCTGCATCTCTGTGGTATTCCTCTTGGATAAATATATCTTGGTCTTAAAAACTTCCAGTGACAGACATTATGTAGCTTCTTCAGACAATAAATTCCAGCACCCATTTCAAACTATTAGAAATATTATGATAAGCCTAATTTGCCTTATGATAAGCCTAAATGTCCCTTGTTACCATCCAAGCCAAATAACTTTTTGCCCTGGCATGGAAGAGAAACTACTCAGCAACAGTAGAAATACTGGAAGATTGGAGTATCATGTGTCCCTTATGTCTTTTCTCCTCAAAAGTTAACCAACACAATTAACTAAATCTTTCCTGGTAGATCATGATTTCTAAACCTGTCCTCTTGTTCTTTGCCTCTGGACTCCTTCTGATTAGTTCTCGTCTTTCTTGAAATACAGTGCTCAACAACTGCCACTATATGGATCAAGTCTTATTCCACTTACGAACAATTCTCCTATTTCAACATCTATATATAAAGTTTGCCTTTTTTTAAAAGCATGATCCACTGTAATTCCCAGCTCCTTTTCTGAAGAACTGTTGCTAGTTAGCTATTTTACTCCTAGCAAGGGATAGACCTTTTCAATGTCTTTACTGAATGTCCTCAGAGACTGGCTTGACTGGAAATTTATTCCCATTAAGACAGAATAAACTTTCACTAGGAAAATCAAGTCTGCCGATTTTAAGAAGAACATTTCATTGATTCCATGTCTGCAATAATAATTTCAGTTTGCAGAAAATTATATATGACACACTGAACAACACTATCTATAAACAGAGCAAATACACGTACTTCATTAGTGGACTTGCATAAAAATTCATATTGTTTGATAATATTTGTCTAATATACCTATGGAGTCTATTATACAGATCAGGTTGAATTCTTCATTGCCATGCACAGCATGTAGTCATCTACTTCAATGGAAAAAAACCAACAGAATACTATCAAATTGAAATGGCCTATAAGTCATATTGAACCAATAAAGCAGATTTCACACGGCAGACATCAAAGAAAGATCAGTCCTGGACTGTTCTGTACTTGAAATCCAAAAAGTCAATCTTGACTTTTAACAATTAGCAAAGGTAGATGCCAAAACATAAAAATATGAAGTAGCAATGTTAATCCAACTACCAGAGCAAAGGCATAAGAAATGCTACAGAAAAAAAATGGGATTACAGATACTGAGTCAACCATGAGCTGTCTAAATGCAAGCCAGCTTCCAGAAAAACAAGAGTAGCATGTTCAGACAGCACTGTTCACAAGCCCTACACTCACTGAGGCTTTTTTTCTAAGGTCAGGCCTAGATCTGACCTTTAAAAATGGGCAGATTTAGGAGCAAATCTTGCTGAGAACTAGGACGCTGTCTGCAGGAGCAGTGCAGGATAGGCCACAGGAACTTGGACAAGGTGGGTGGGTGGATGGAAATTGGAAACGACAGTGAACTTGTACAAATTGCAGTGGTCAGAAACTGGCCAGCCTCGGGGCCTTTGCACATTTTGTGAACTTCTCCAGTGAAAGCTGACGAAATTCACTCCTTTTGATCACAGCGCACAACATCAGCACAAGCCACAGTTACCTGCTGCTCAACACAGGGACAATGTGTGCATGGGCTCAGCTCGCTCCCTGGCTGGGAATGGCTTTTGCATCACACAGACAGTCTCCAAGTGTCCTTATTTACAGACCTCCACCTGTCCCCCTCCATTTCTTGGCTCCAGCTTCAGCACACACCTCCAACAATTTTGTCACCTGCCAGCCAGGAGCTGTGCTGTCCTAAAGATATGATATTAATGAGCAATCAGGCACAGCAGGTCTTAATGCTACATACTGTACGGAGTCAAGTGAGAGTACCTCTCATTCTGCTCACTGCTTTCATAAGGTGCAGCCACCATGCCAGCAAAGAGACAGGCACTAATGGAAGGGCTTAGTTATGCAAAGAGATGAATAGCTGGCAGAGATGCACAATATGGTGATTTTTTTTTCTTCAGGAGACAGAAAGAAAAAGAAAGCTGCAGAAAGAAATAGCATGTAGTCTTTTTGTTTCTAAGCCCTTCCCGTCCCTCTTCTCAGTATAAGCAAAAAGCCTACAAAAATTGAATACAACATATAATATTATTATTACCATTGCACTGTAGAAGGTGGAACAGGGTTTGTTTACCAGGGATGTCTATTCTATTTACTTTGCTTCCCTTTCCCAGTTAAATCCCCTCTTCATCTGCATTTCTCAGAACAACACCAGGATTACTTTTATCATTATTATTTTAATCCAAATTCTTAGTTTTTTTCTTGTTAATTAAAATGTGATTTTGATGAATTAGAATAACATAACAATGGTGGCAACAATTACAGACAAAGGTTCCCTCTGGATATCTTAGCAATATTTTTCTTAGTTCTGCAGTTGTTCTTGTTTCACTGTTTTGCTTCATCACGGGTGACAAAATGTGCTCTAAACCCTTTAGACAGCTGTGTTGGCTAAACTCTGGCATAAACTTTTATGATTTTGGTACTGGATCGTCAGACAAACCCGCCACAGCTCTGGAGCCTAATTCTGCTTCCCTTTAGCCCACTGCAGACCTGGAGAGGAGCTGAGTGACAGCAGGGGGTGTAACTGCTGGGTGAAGCTGGCAGAAATTCAGATTTAAGCAGCTGATCTAGTTCATGAATGTGAAGATCTGAATCAGGAGATAAAAACAGGTGCAGAGGCCTATCCTCCCATGGGATTATTGTATTTCTAACAGCAAGTATGGGTGGGATAGCCAGCATCCTATACGGGGTGGGAAGTGGCGGGAGCAGTTTCAGCATCACCTATAGATCACCAGTTAGCTCTGAGCTCTTTAGCCACTCCTCCCCTGCCCCAGAGCCCCTCACTTATCTAATTTCCCCTGTTCTTGTACCCAATCCCACCAGACATCCTATCCACAAAACCTCTAAGCTGTCCCAGAAAAATCCCAGTATTTGATGTCCCAAATGCTTCCTGACTCTCATCTTGCTCCAGATTTGCCCCTGTGCAAATGTGGCTCTCAGAGCCCCCAGTCCTGACCCTTTCTATCTTTCCTGGCCCTACTCTCTTCACCAAGATCCCCAAATCTGTCAGAACATCACTGAACAGGGCAGGAAGAACCACCAAATTTTGCTGTAAGACTTTGGCCAGAAATTCCCGCATTGCACTTTCATGAACTTTCATGGACAACAAACTGGTAGAAGGTTTGACACAAGCTGGTGTTTAATGAGTCTTTGTTAAAAATTGCATGAAATATTTTTTTAATTATGGTCATTTATCAGAATTACAAAGCTAAAGAAATTCAGGGTCTTCTGTACAAATCAGAAAACTGGAGCTTTTAGTCAAGCTGATGCCAATTTTCAAGTAAACATTTTGCTGTTTTCAGTTGTGTCTGGAACACAACCCCCTATACTGCAAAAATGGCACCAGGGTGGGTAAATCGGCACATCTGGCTGGCCATCATGATTACCCACAAGTTTAGGGTGGGGAACAATGCATCTTATTTGCAAGTTCTTATTTCTATAATAAGAATTAGTCATGCTTTT
>VZTL01051320.1:34361-53568 GCA_013400535.1 Scopus umbretta | reverse complement strand
TCCCCCAAAAAAATCCTTTTTCTTCTGAGGGTCTTTCACAGCTGCCTGATCTGACATACATGCCACTCAGGGAACTGAGGTAGAAGCCTAGACAATTCTTGCTGATGAACTAATGCAAATGTAAGGAGGTGCTACCTGATAATGCCATAGTAATAATGACTCATCAGTGCTATTTAAAAGCAATGAAACACATATGTTGGTGAATAACAATTTATATTATTCATTGCTTCCAAAGATGGATGACCAAGAAAGACCCCCTGCCTATACTTCCCACATTCATTGTATAATTTCATTCATATTTATTTTCATTATCATCTAAAAAAACCAGAAGAGGACCTTCCTTCCTGAGCAGATAGCTGAGTGCAACCACTGACAGTGACACTTCTTCCAGTGAATCCTATGCCCAAGGCCTGTGGCTATCCCCAGGGAGCTACCCTATAGATGTGATGTTATCTGCGTGATGTACCATCATATTTGAGCCTCATATCATAACTGAGAGCCAAACTGTAACATAGCCCCACTGTTAATGTAAAGGCAGGACCGGATTTGATTGCAGGTGCTTTGGCCACACCAAATATATAATTTTTTTCTCCTACAGCACCCATCTCCTCTGCAGGAGTCTGCACTGCAGACAGAAAGCACTTACTGCCTGCAGGTAAAAGTTTGTTCTGGATTTTTTTACCTCCTGCTCATGGATTTCCTGTCCTTTCTCTTTTGTTCACCTACTACCATAGGTGAGATGGACATCCTGATTTAGATGATGTGTGCTTCAGCAGTGGGTTTTTGCTGATGTTCTCACGTTTTTGGACATTTGCTTAAAGCCTAACAAAGGTTGTAAGCATCAAGGGGTTTCTTTCACTGCCCGGAGCAAACTGTTGTCCTCGTATAGCTCTAAAGTTTTTAAAAATGAGCTTCAGAACTTGCTCAGACACTTGGGGACATTCTCTTGGCCTGATGAAGTTCAGGTCAAGACAGTATTAGAGCCTCAAGTTGTAAGTTTCTAGGTCTCAGCCAAGAGCAGTTACTTGGTGAAACACAGAAGCAACGAGACTATTTAATTAACCTGAAATCTCCCACTGGCACAAAATTAAAGTTCTTTTGCCAGAATCATTAGTAATTTGCAAGCTCTGTTCAGCAGGAGAGTAACAGATATTTGATCAAATGTGCCCTTTCCAGGAAATGACAGCCGTTATGATGTGGGGGGAGGCACTCCAAAATTCATCCGAACAAGTAGAGCAATTTGGAATATGTCATGCTCAAAAGTCTGTTAACCCTCGCTGTCATTTCACAGAACGTGCTGAAGGATGAAGATACTGCACTGCCTTTCCACTCCCCCCAAACCTGACATAAAAGTGATTTTAAAAGTTTTTTAAAACACCCATTTAGACCCTACACACAGGCAGCGGCAGGGAGGAAAAGCAGCAGATCCCTTGCCATCTTGCTTGACTAGGTCATGCCCTAAACTAGGAAAAGGTAACTATGTATTGCATATATAATTTATATTTGGCTTAGGCAGTTTTCAGGAGGTACATTTTTATTTATTAAGATACATACTATTAAACAATTAACGTATCAGATAATTGCACACTTTGTACAATTGAATAGTCCTTATTTTATCACATTGCAAGGTAAATGAAAGGATGTTGGTAAAGCCCCATGGATGCTTGGGGGAACTGCTGCTTTTCGTCAGGCTACGTTAAGCTTCTCTACGGGAATGAGAGCAACACTCAAAATACAGCTGATGTGTCCTAGGGAATCTCTGCCGAGAACTGTACAACAAAGGTAACAGATGTGGAGCTATGAGCAGGCAGCACAGGCTGCGGGGAAGGAGCTAAGCATCTACAGACACAGCAGAGGCAGCCGGGGAAACATGACCCCAAGGAAAAAGCAAAACAATGCAGGGCTTATCTACACAGCACTGGCTGCAAGAGACAGTCTGGTGAGCAAAAAGTACTGTCTCCTGCTGTTTTATTCTACCCGTGTTCAAAGGCAGAACATTTTGTACCTTCCTCATAAATAAATGGGATTACATCATAGGATAGCTTATCCAAATAGCTTCACTGCTGCTGCAGACTGGGTAACCACCTCAGTCAACAGCAGCAACAACATTCTAATTTCATTTAAAAAAAAAAAAACGTTTGGAGATTACCAAAGAGGAAACTTTGATAAATGCAACCTGCATTTTTCAGGACTTTAAGTTTTTATGGGAAAATGTAACATTTCTTTTTGTCTTCCTTAAAAATGAAAACTCATTCAAAGTGCTGGCACTCTGCAGAATGAAAATTCTTTCAAGTGCTGGCACCCTCTGCAGAATGAAAATTCTTTCAAGGGGAGAGGGGGGAATTTCTGAATTTAGGGAGCAAAACGACTTCTGGGGACACAAGCCAGAACAATCAGAACAGCTCCGTGATGATCTCTTGCAATCTGCACTGGTCCCATGATTTGTTGCACAGGGCAGCTACCTTTAATGGAGGAAAAGTGAATAATAGGAAATACATAAAGCTTTCTTCTTCTGACTATTGAGTGCCATGTACCATAGCAAGGAAAAATCCAGCACAGCTTAAAAATGAGCACACATTGATAAAAGAAGCAAATACACAAATTTATGTCTGCGTGTTCCTGCAATGGTGAGCACAGCTAAGATGGGAAAGAGAAAGAAAGATCAAAAAAGTGGCAAATTTGGAAATAGTTTTGATGAACTTGCCCAGAGTATCTTGAAGTAATATACAAGATAAATGAGCCTGTTAGAAACCTGTAGTTTCTTTAAGCACTTTGTCAAGACAAGGAGAGATGAGGTTGAGCTGCCAAAAGACAATATTTGTCCTGTACCTTTACACGGACCAGGAGTTTTCAGTTAACTGGAGCTAAAGATAATTGAATTAAAAACCTATATAAATGACAGATCTGTAATTTGAAGAGGAAAAAATGGGCTGAGCTAAAGATAATTCACACAGATTTTTTTTCTATAATTTTACTTTGGTCACATGAAAAATTTTAAGTAGAAAGCAGGCCATTTTCCTGTTTCTGACAGCTCACTGCTAGGATGAGTATTTTCATGTGTATCTGGCAGCAGACTGGAGCACACATCCCTGTGTGACTGCAATAGCTCCTGACTTTGGGACACTCTCCCTGTCAGATTGAATTGGATCATCACAGCAATATGTTGACAACCACTGGATTCACAGGTGGATCAGAACGGGGGATATCTACATGTCTACCCGTCTGCAATACCTAGGTGACACAGATAGCTGGAGCAATTGAAGTAACTTAAAATCAGCTTCTATCTCAGTACTTAGCCCATTTTTCTTAAGAGTCACAGGATAACTCAGGCTGCAAGGGATCTCAGGAGGTTTCTGGTCCAACCTCCTGCTCAAGGCAGGGGCAGCTCTGCATTACACCAGGTTGCTTAGGGCTTGATCCAGTCAGGACATGAAAACCTTAGAGGATGGAAGATGGCAAAATCTCTCTGGCCAGCCTGTGCCACTGCTTGAGCATCCTCATGGGGAAAAAGTTTCACCTTATATCCAGTCTGAACATCTCCTGTTTCAGTTTTTGTCCATTGCCTCCCACCTCCTGAGGCCCTCCGCTGGCCTCACTCCAGTTTGTCAATGTTGATGTCCAAAACTGGGCACAGCATCTAGATGTGATCTAAGGAGTTTTGAGCAGAGGGGTCTAATCTCCATCTTGATCTTCTGGCCGTGCCCCTGTTCATGCCACCCGGCACACTGCTGCCCTCAGCACTGTGGACTCCCCTCCTTTTGCTGTCCCCAGGCCCCAGGGACTTTCCAGCAGAGCTGCCCCTGGCCAGGCAGGTCCAGCCTGGATGGCTTCTGGGGCTCTGCTTGCCCAGGGCAGGGCTTTGCACCTGTAAAGACTTCTGCTGTTTCCAATCTGTATGTAGTTTTTAATAACTCAAGAGGTTCCCTCTTTGCAGAAAGAATGTCTGAAGCTCAAATTCCTACAGGCACAGCCTCTAACTCCCACTGACATCATGGTGTCACTGGGAAAAGTAGTTTACGCTCTGCCCCAGTACACCCAGCTTGGTATAGCAACACACTCAGGAGCTCCTCTGTACCAGATCCACCCTGAAACAAAACCTTAGCTCATTCTTCATGTTTTCCGTAACCAAAGAACTTAAATCCCTTGACACTTCTCAAGTGCTTCCATGCCAGTCCATCCCTGTTATATAGAGCTTTCCGCTACCAAAGTTACACTTGGGATGCTTTGATTCTGAGCGACAGTCAGAGAGGGAACCAGCAGTGCAGCAAGAGCCCATGCAGATCCAACTGTCTGGCTCAGTCAAGCCCATCTTCACTTCACAGAGCAGATACAGCTGAAGTCTGGAGCAGCGTAAGGTCCTGAACCAGTTTTCCCAGGGCCCTATTAGTGCTGTAATTATCCAATTATCTGTCCACTCAGCTTTGCTTCAGTAATATGCATCAGTGCAATGTTTCAGATGTGAAGCAGAAAGCTTACTTCCCAAACCACCATTCAAAACAACTAATGCTGATTCAATTTTTATATTGACACTTCTTTCAGTCAAAATCTTGGATTTTAATTCAATGAAAGTTTCCTCAGAAAATATATTTTACATTTAGCACACCTATCAAAAAATCTATTTAGTTTCAGACAGAATAAAAGAAGCAAGTCTCTTTTTACTTATTTTGATCAGAAATTACATTTTCAGGCATCTTTATACATTATGTTTTTCTTCAAGTTTCCTCTTTCCTACTGCATGTCCTCCATTTTAAGACAGTCTGATAGTGATTCCACATCACCAATTGTAATCTTTCTGCTTCTTGCAATGTGCTGTCCGATATAGCCAACAGTCTCATGGATACACTTTCCAGAAGAAAAACCTCCCTTTTCTGTTTCTGTTCCCCCCCCACCCCGGTCTCTCTACCCTCTGCACTTTGCAACTTCATTGTGATTGCAAAATGTTCAAGGTCAGGTTGGATGGGGGTTTGAGCAACCTGATCTAGTGAAAGATGTCCCTGCCCACAGCAGGGAGCTTGAACTATATGATCTTTAAATGTCCATTCCAACCCAGACCATCCCGTGATTCTTCTTCTGTATATCAGCAAGGCACAACATGAGCCTTCTCAGGAAAAAAAAAAAAAAAAAAAAAAAAAACCCCCCAAAAAACCCCAAACTATTCTATTCTCAATAACTTGTGCTTTACTCAAAATGTTGCATTTTTTGGTAAATTAGCTTTAGAACTGTATGAAAAAAAAGGAAAGATAAAAACTCTTTCTGACTTTGTAGCAGAAGGAGATAGAGATGCAGGCACAGCCTTGAGGCACGTACTATCCTTTATCTATCCTGGAGCGGCACGCTTAGGCCAGTTCTATCCTGTTATCCATTTTCTTCTTAAATCATAAAAATTAAGAAGCAAAAAAAGCCAAGCAAAAAAGTACTTTTCAAGTTGACTGTACAATCTATCTCTACTTTTCACAATTATTGCTTTCTTCTGACCAAGCCTTCTTCTAACACAAATATAATTGAGCACCTAATTTTTTAGCTAGCTTTGTAATAGGTTACAATCTTTATAGTAAAGACAGGAATGAACAAAACCAAAAGTACAATATTATTATTTTTTTAAGGGGAAAAGATTAATATTATGTCTTATAAGCATGCTATATATGGCAGTAGGACTTATATTTATTCATTCCACCAACTGAACATGGGAACATGAAATTAGTACAAAAGATAAAAGTGGATGCTTTTATGCATATGTTATGAAATTTATCTATGCACCTTTGCTCACATTGTTCCAAAGGGAAAATTTTTCACAGTAGGCATCAGTTGCTTAATTAGCACAGAATAATTAAAACTCACGGCAGGGAAAATTCCATAGCCCCACAGCAATTATATAGGGAGAGTTCTTGGCTATTACATGTACAATTCAAAAATAACTTTTAGGTAGTTTACCAAAAAAACCACCAGCTATTCAAAATTGCCTTGTAACAGAAAGACTCCTCAACTAAGGAAGACAATTAAACCAGAAAAAAAAAGAAGAATCTAATAACCATCAGAAAGGTCCAATCAAGCAGTGTATTAACTGCTTTCACTTCATTTTTCAGGGTCAGTTCTTTTTATTGATTTATGCAGATTCCTGAACCTTGAGAAATACATTTAGTATAATTAGACAGCAATAGCAATTTCAGAGTTCATTAATAATCATGAAATAGTTCATTCACTACCAATAAGAACTCATTTACAGTATACTCGTTTAGTATTCATAAACATATAGTAGCTATCAAATTTTAACAGAGCTTAGACTTTTAAAACATTAATTTAATACCCTAGTTTGATCTAGAAAAAGTCAAAATTCTCCATACGAAAATGTTTTTACCAGCAGAATAGCACATGGCTCTTAACAGAAAGTGTCTGCCAACATCAATGGCAAATTTTAATTAGACATTTTTTGGTGAAATTTAAAAGTGAGGGCTATTCATTTATTTTATTTTGTGTTTCCCATTTTATTTTGGTGCCAATATTCTGATACAAACTTTGTTTTTCAGCTTGTTTTAGCCTCAGTATTTCATTCCCACTCCCTTGTACTGCATCAAATTGATATTTTCCTGTCAGTTCTTTCCCTTGCATGGTGCCCATTAACTCCAATTGTTTTAGCATGGCCAATTCATTCAGACTTGAAAACTATCCCCTTCTTGTGACTGGAAATCTGGTAGATACAGTGCCAACTGCCTCATTACTGAAAGAAATACAGTACACAGTTATGTTGCTTGTGCAGAGGTCTGAACTGATATATCCAGTTTATGCAGCTGCATGTAGCACATGCTCCTGCATCCAGGTAGATCCTTCTCAACAAGGTATTATCCAAGTAACTTTTAAGTCTGCATCAGGCTTAGATTCAGCTTAAAAGACAATACAGAAGTACCTGCGGTACCTGCATTTATATAAATGACATGGACTAGCAAGTGGATTTAGCATCAGAGCTGCTATCTTGCCCATGTAACTAACACTGCTAAGTCTTGTATCGTGTTTAACCTGTTGGGACTCAGAGGAGGTAATTTTGTGGGGTGGACAGAAAAACGTTTCTTCTCATCTTAGTTTATCTTCATAAAACATTAAATAACATCCCAGTAAGTTTGGCCTTGATGTTCTATATGGGCCACAATGACACAAAATATTTGCAGATATCTTTTCCAGTGAAGAAGCTGCCACATGTAATTGAAATTAATTTGAGTGAGCCTTCAGGAAAATGATGGAAAGCTGTTAGATCTCCTGTACTGGATGTGCCTATCTAGCCCACAGCTAAATAGTGGAAGTGGCAGAGAACATTTCACACTTGTTGTTTTGAGAACAAATAAATGTTTGATGAAGATAAGGAAACAATGATTCCACAGCTGAGTTGGTTTTAGGAGCATGAGAAAGGAGAGAAAAAACAAAGCAAAAGGAAGAGGAGTTAAGCAAAATTCATCTGTGTGTGCTGCAGTCATGACAGCCGTGTACAAAGTGTATATGTTTATTCTGCCCAACTATACCAACAGAGGATGGGAAAAGACGGAGCGGAGGTTTACAAAAAACAACTAATAGATCATTCAATTCATCTTCTCCCCAAAGTTGTTCACCAAAGAACCCAAACTCCTGAGGCCAACTTCAATCATGAACTGCAGTCTTTGTCCACCTTTCAAGACATCCCTCTGCATCTCAAAAAAAGGCCATAAAAGCCTCACTCCACCCTTCTGTCCTGAATATTAACTTAAGTCAAACCTTAGTCATCTCACTTCGAATCAGCCCCTTAACTACAACTTCTTTAGGCTAGCTGCATTTTCATAAATGGGTCCCAGATGAAAATCAGCAAGAAAAATTTTCCCAAAACATATTAAAAAGTCTTATTTATGTCATTTATTAATGACCGCGGCATTATACTCCCTTCATACTGGAGTAAATTAATAACTAAACAAGATACTGTGCAGTGAAGATTCTGCCTGCTGCAAAAATAACATAGAGAACTTGCTTTATTAACTTCTGCAAAGCTTTTGGGGAATTGAAAGGGGAAATAAATCCCCTTTTTGGGTTATTTAAGCCAGTTTATAATAGACAAAATTACATCAAGACACGATAAACAGATTTGTACAGGTGTAAATGAAGTAGAGCCTGAATTACTGTGACATTTTAAAATTCAATTAAATGACTGAAAAATTTCTTTAATAGGAACCACTGTGGTTGGGTATATTACACAGTGGACCATATTTGTTGCTGCATGTAGAAGATTGCTGTGATACATAATCCGTACACAGTGTGATGGATTATAGGCAAAGCCTCTTTTTCCATGGGTCTGGTTTCATTAGCTGACACAGAATTACTCCTGTTTATGCCACAGTTATTAACACTCAGGCAACACTTTTATTCTGAATATGCTCTCATTTGAGAACTGAAGATCCTTAAGATGACTTTACTGTACCTTTTATTAAGTACTATAGTAATGACTTGGGAGACATAGCAAAGGTAGTGACAGAGAGATTTGCAGACACACTAAAAAGAGAAGCAAGAGCAGAGTTCAGTCAAGGAAAATGCCACAGTGATATACAGTGATGATAAAGAGAAATTCTGATAGGGTAAGAAAGTTAAAGCCATTGGAATAAATCTTCTACTGCGGAGTAATGTCCCAAAGCAGGAGCTTACCTGATGAGTAAGTATGATCTCTATCCCTGAATATGTCATCAACTTCATGCCCCACCATACACCTATCTATGTGTTATTTAGTATCACACTCATAATTTTTAAGTAAGGAAAGCCATGTTCATTTTGTCGGCTTCACTTATTTGGTACATGGCATTCCCAAACCTATACTCAAGTCCCTTTTTGCAGGCCACTCTACAAGCATATGGGAAGCCATTTTTAGTGACTGGCAAAATTTTCTACTCTTCATATTACTGCAGCCACTAAAGACAAGTGGCCCAAAGAAAGCCAGACCCACCCATCAACTCTTAAAGAATGGTCAGCTGTGGTCTTGCTCTGGTAAGTCACCAATCATATTAAAACCTCTAAGCACATATGAGTGTGGTGATACATGCATAATTTGTCTGTAAAACACTCTGGGAAGCTTTTCAAAAGTAAATCTTTAAAAAACACACAAATTCCCGTTCTCTGTCAATGGAATGTGCCTAACTAGCATTTCTGCCTTGAAAAATTGAGTCGGTTTTGGCTCTGAAAGTATGAGGTAGTTACTATAAATGAAGGTGTTAAGTTTCCTATCTTTATAAAATAAATCTGTCTAAAAGGCCAGAATAAATCTGTCCTGAAAGGATGACCTGGACCTCAGCACTCTGCTGGAAAAGAAGCTCTTGAGCATCCCATATTACAGCACTCCAGGCCATCCCCATCCCACATGTCCTGGGCTTTGCTTACCACCTGCTACAGCAATGCCATGGAGCCCCATTTGATTGGCCTGAACCAGTCTGATCAAACACACAGTTTGATTTGCCTAAGATATACTTACAAAAGTGGTTCTGAACATATTCTCCCTATTTGTTTGGCCGTGATGCAAAGAAGAGAAGTAGGCTTCCCTCTTCCATATGGCTCACCATAACTTTAAGCCTGAAGATGTCTCACAGTGGCACCCGTGAGGGACACACAACTGTTAGGCTCTACCAGAAACACCTAGATAGTGGTGAGTGGCTGGAACTGCACTAATCAGCAATCAGCAATCAGGATTGCTACAGGAGTGATTAATTTTAATTTAATGACTTGTCACAAGAAGTGACCCATGTCCCTGTCAGGCTGAACTATACTCACCCATCCCAAAAGAGGGATCTTGAACCACCACATCAGGTGCTGAATGAGATCTGGTGGAGCCAGATACAATCCCCTAGATCCCAGCCCACAGACCAATACAACTCAGTGCAGTTGACTAAGCTCCTAATATCAGGTTTTTAAGCATATGTAATTTCAGTGATGCCAGCAGCTCAATTAACTTTAACAGATATTATCCATATGCTTAAGGGTTTTACTAGATTGCAGTCCAAGCTATTAGTAGCAATATCATTTACTGACTTAAGTAGATTTTTGCATTATAAATATTGTCATATGGAAAGACTCAGCTTGGTTTGGAGCAGGAGAAACATGGGCAAGGAGCACAAGATAAATATTCCACAATAAGTATTATATATGGCATTACTCAAAAGAAAAAAATCACATATAATACAACAACAAACCCCTAGTTGTCCCATACTGAAGCAGCTAGATATTTAATTAAGTTTCTATCAAATACATATGCATACCATAAGCAATACATAGTGGTACATAAACTATCATTATCACTCCTCCCAGCCAAATTTGGGTCCAAAATCTTATGGGAAAAAATAATCTCTTAACTAGTTTTACATTTTAAACTGTGAGCAGTTTTTTTGGGGTTTTTTTTTTTTTACTTATTTGCAGGGTAGGGGGAGATACTGATCCATTATGTAAGAAACACATTACCTGGAGAAACAGGGGTCTGGAAACAGGACTGAGAAGTGTTTCAGATAGTTGTGCCAGTCCTGTTGCTGTGCTTGGTGAGCAGATCCAAGAGGGAGAGCTCAGCATTAGAGGTCAGACAATTGTTTTCAGCAGAGATCTGCATACACTGCGTCTTCCAAAACATAGCTAAAGTGGAATCACCAGCAAAGAAAAAAAATGGCAAGGCACAGGCCAGTGTGTACACAGAGCCTGAAGGCAATGAGAGATTTGACCAAGAATGGTTTTGTCTTTAAAAATATGGATTTTTATCATCTTATTATATTAGTCATGCTCTGAGAACAAGAGTGCAAATAAGAGGAAAGAAAGAAAAAAGGCAAGAGCTCCTTGTAGCTAAAGATTAGTCAAATGCTTAGATTATTTCATTTAATATCTAAGTACACATATTGGATCCCTTATACTAACTTACAGAGCAGTTGAATTAGCTTATTTCGTTTATAAAATATAATCATATTTATTCTGCCTTTCTTGGACTTTCTGATAAATATGGCATGAAGTTCTAAAGCACAGAAATGACAGAAAATAAGTGCACTGACTGGCAAATATGTGGCTTTCTAATTGCAGATATTTCCTTCTCAAATCAGAGCAAAAAAGAGCAACTGATGACTACAGCTGGATGAATACTGCAATCATTACCCTTGTTGTAATGATATTTCAATAACAACCACAACACTTGATCCCCATGGATGACTTTATAATGACCATGGATTACGCTGAGAAAATGCTATTCCTAATTTTATTCTTAATGGAGTGTGAAAGTCTTGCTATGTGGTAGAGACTAATTGTCACTTTAAATGTAATTTGCATCACTCAAAGAACATGTATGATTCATGGTATTAATTAAAGAATCCCACAAAATGTTTGGTTGACAAGAAATGGTGGGTGGATTTCTTACTTCAAGCCAAATGAAGCAGTAATCTCACTAGAAAAACTCATATTACCATTTAACAAAAGCACATTTTATCATAGGTAGCATGTGGCCATGTGAAGGACCATGCATGGCCTTCAGAACATTTGGTATCTGCATAATTAAACTAACTAATCAATTACAGAGCAGTAGTTTAAAGTCAAATCTTAATGAACTGGAAAAACGATACTTCAGTTTTCTGTCTCAAATCCCCAAATTAGCATAAAAAACACAACGTACTTCTAATCAGTGAAAAAACAATATATTTTTCCTTATTCTTAGATGGTTACTGTGTATTAAAGACATTATTTGCAGTGGCTTTTTAAACCGTAAGCTGGTTTTGAGTGAGTTAGTAAAAATATTGTAAATACGTTATGCAAAAACCACAAGTTCTTGTCCCTTTCTGCAGCATTTTTCTTGAAATTACCAGTCTTCCTTTTTTATTTCTTTTTAATAAAACTTCCATTCCATTTATTCTGAAATACAGGTATTACATATGCAATGCATATTTCTCAGTGGGTGGGTACCTACTGGGAGAGGATAAGTATTTTCAAGAAATCCAGTTACCCCTAGAGAAGTGGCTGCAGAGCTGACTGGTGGAGGTCAGAAATTACTTTTCATTCACTTTCCTTCCACTTTTAATGCATGGAGAGGGTTTTGACTGAGATCAGCACAGTGATAAACCTAACATGATCAATGTTATTCTCCATGCTACAGTCACATATATCAGCAGTCAAAATCCAAGTCCCATCCTGCATGGGTCTACTGGCATTCAAGTCCCAGACTCCAAGGGGCAGACTGCAACCAATGACGGAAATTGATTTTCACCCTCATTTTACTTATCAGAAAATGAGACGTATCCATTAAACATCATTCACTAAGATATAATGGAGGTCAGGGATATCATGAGAATCTGATAGATTTCCTGAGTCCCCTCTGTCTTGCCTGAAGTTTCAAAAACATGGAAAGCAAAATTTGGCTGAAAAGAAAAACTGTTACCCCAAATCAAGGAACTTTGGCTAAGACACTGAAAATCCTCATTTCATGTGCAAGCTGCAGCAAATGCCCATTTTTTTCTGAAGTCATTCAGCCAACTCATCAGCATAGTCTGTTTTCTATATCTATCAAATGTACTTTAATTCAGTCAAGAGAAGGTATTACCTAATGGAAAGGGGATGGGGAAGGATCCCAAGCCAGTTTGTTGGGATGGATTCATAAAGGATCATCCTCCTGCCTATGGACATGTGAAACTGTGAATATTACCATCAGTTCTCAACAATAAACCTAATCTGTATTGCACCGGTGCCCTACCTCATTTTAGCACTGCAAAATAGCCAAAGCTTTAGAGAATAGATCAGCCATCTGCGCCTGCAGGTGTTTACAATACAGAATAAATTAAGAAGTGACAAGGCATTGAGAAGGTTACAGTTGAATAATTACCATGGAAAACTCTAAAATCTTATGCACCATTTCAGCTACTGAAGATGGAGTATCTTTCTCTGTCCTTTTAAAATCAGTTTCCACTCTTGTTTAGTTTGCCCTTCTGTCTGAAGGACATCTCCCTTCTTCAAATACAGAACATTTGCAGAAATTAAGCTATGTCAATACTTGTGCTAACAAGGGGTTTTTTTTCTTTCTTATTTAATTGATGCAAGGAATTCAGTTAACCAGTGTTGAGCACAAAGACCTGTGCTTGCCTATTTCCATCTGTGACAGCCTGTTCTGTGAGAACATCTTCTGGCTCTAGTTTTCTTTCCTCTGAAAATCTCTAGAAATGTTCAGTTCAGACATGGTGGAAAGAAATACAAGGAAACATGAGGGATCCAGGGACATTCCCAAGCCCTTCTTCCTGCATATGGTCCCGCTCTGTGGAGGACATTGGCATTTCACATCAAATTCTCTGAGATGATGATCAACCTTGAGTTTATTTACACATTATTTATCTTCAATACAGAAGCTGCAGGTGTATGGTAGTAACAGGAACACAAAGACCTAAGATCTCATTAGAACTTGGCTGGCCTTTAAAAATTAGAAAAAAAAAATTAAAAATCCCCAAATGAATAAAACATTGCTATTTTAGCCCTGAAATACAAGAAATGGTTACATTGATGAAGTGCTTATGATTTTGAAAATAGGAAGTTTTTATAATTTTGCTTCTAAGTATCACATATAATAAATTCTTAATATGTTGTCCTGGTTTCAGCTGGGATAGAATTAATTTTCTTCCTAGTAGCTTCTATAGTGCTGTGTTTTGGATTTAGGATGAGAATAATGTTGATAACACACTGATGTTTTATTTGTTGCTAAGTAGTGCTTACACTAGTCAAGGACTTCTTAGCTTCCCATGCTCTGCCAGGGGCACAAGAAGCTGGGAGGGGGCACAGGCAGGACAGCTGAACCCAACTGGCCAAAGGGCTATTCCATACCATATGGCCTCATGCTCAGTATAGAAACTGGGGGAGTTGGCTGGGGGGCAGCGATCGCCGCTTGGGGCCTGGCTGGTCATCGGTCAGTGGGTGGTGAGAAATTGCACGGTGCATCACTTGCTTTGTATATTCTTTTATCAATATTATTATTATTACTACTTTCTCTTCCTCTTCTGTCCTATTAAACTGCCTTTAACTCAACCCATGGGTTTTACTTTTTTGATCTGATTCTCTCTTCCATCCCACTATTGGGGGGAGGATGAGTGAGCAGCTGTGTGGTGCTTAGTTGCTGACTGGGGTTAAACCACAGTATATGTACAATGAGAAATGTTTACAGCATTTTATCATAGAAAATTGGCGGGGGAGGGGGTTAGGGCAAGGGAAAAGTTTCACCTTTTCTAAAACTGTTTACATTTTTTTTTAAAAAAAGCAAATAAGTTTAAAAAAAAAGGAGTTAAAACATTTTAATAGGGAGGTAACTATCAGAAAATTTTGTATAACATCAACTATATTGAGCCCTCTGTCTAGCCATAGCAGCAGTGGATTTAAGGATCTTTAGAGGCAAGCTGTGCACAAGACTAAAGAAATTAGTAATTAAGCATTCTGGTATCTTCCTCGTGTGGTACAAGCTTTCTTAATATTCACAGAAGACTGGGAACGCACATGGTCACAGATAGCTCAGATGCAAATCCATTTTTCTGTGGTTTCAGTCTAAATAACAGTGCCTGCTCCCCAAAGTAATTTTCTATCTTTAACTGTCTGGAGAGAGACAGAGCACGCTCCTCACTCTGCTTGCCCTCAAAAGACGCAAGGCGGGTGAGCTGGCAGCAATGTGTTATTATTGCGTAGGCTGAGCAGCATTTATGCACTAAGAAAAAGGATTTCCAGAAGTGTAGAAGAGGAGTTACATCTGCTGCCAGGTGTAGTTTGGCTCAGGGCAGCAAGTGCATCTCTCCACGGCATCACACCGTCCTGGAAAAAGAGTCTACTCAGGGCCACAAATTCAGAAATTGTTCTAGGAGTTAAATAAAAACCCTCGGGTTTAATTTTATAAATTGGGTAGTGTTACAATGAAGAGAAGGCTGTTATCTGTCACCTGCGGAAGAGGGAAAGGTCTGTAGGGTCACACATGCTTTTGCAGAGATACAGGTTCATTGCCTGGGTTTGAGGTACTGATTTTGGAGTCACAGGGTCTCCCAGCTCCCTACTCCTGTATCGCAGACTCATTAAGTGCATACTTTGGTCAGGTGTAAAAAAGACAGATTTCTATAGCACCTAAAAAGCAAAGCAATAAGTAGGATTCTGACTAGGATAGGGATTGTGGTTAACCAGAAGATTTGGCTGGGTTAGTAACACAAGATGCATAAGCAGCAAACTGGGTTACCTTCCAGTTCAGCTGGCAAACCAGAAATGAAAAATATTTAGAATTAAATATATAGCAGTACAAAAAAATAACAGCAAACCTGGACATCGGTTATCTCTGCAAAGCAGATTTTTTTAATGTCATATACTGGCTGGTGTGCAGAGGAACTAATAAAATGATTTACAGCTATAATCATTCTTATTTTATCATATAAAATGAACAATACTGAGATGCAAATCTAGTAAACCCCACTGAATATTCCTAATGAAGGAATTTAATCTTGACCTTGAGCAAGACTGTTGTGTGGGGGTTAGTATACGAAAGGTGAATTTTTAATATGATTTTACATGCTCCTACCCAAAAAGGAAGCAGCCAGTTATGGTAGAGGTTGCTGAATCCAGTAGCCCAGTAGACATGTGACTTTGTGTCCCTAGGTTCATCCAGCAGCAAGGCTGAGTGTATGCTCCCAGTTGGCACACACGTAGAAGCTCAGCAGTTTGTTTTGGGTTTTTTTTAACTCTTAATTAGAAACATTGAATTATTTGGTTCAGTGTTGCAGTTTTTGGAGGACAGCTATCATGGAGCAGAATCCAGCACAAAGCCCTAAAACATTTCCAACAAGCACCCACATCAGCACGTTAAAACCACAAAACTGCAGCAGGCAGGTCTTGATAAAAACACTCAAATTCAACACTTGAGGCCAAAGTAGAGCCTCTGGTGTCAGATGTGACAGACCAGCTGGCACTCAGGTGGATCTCATCATCTTTGACATATGTGCTGAAGAATATGTCTGAAAATTAACTCTGTCATCACATTTAATTATACCCAAGTACTTTATCCCACCACAGAGTAGCACTGGATAAGAAGGCACAAATATTTGCTGCCAGTATTTTGCATGTAATTTTAACAATTTACCTGTTGGTTCACAGTTACTGAAAAATATTAATTGGGGCAGCAAAGATTTGCAGCAGCATTTCAGTGGTTTTTTAAGTCAGCCTGCCATTATTTTAGCAGTCTGAAACATAGCTCACGTAGACAAGGGGGTTAAATCGAAATGATAATTTATTTTTTGCTGCACAAAGGTCTGCACTTCATGTGAAAAACAAACTACAGACTTTCATGTTTGCTGCCTTGTTGCTATGAATTGGAAGACATGAATATCTCTGCATGAGCAAGTTTTCATATTGTCTCTCATACACTGGTAATTTCGCCTGCCTGCTTCATCATCGCTTTAGCTTGTCTAACTCATCTCAGATCAATGGGAGCTTGAAATTATCTCAAGCTACATTATGAAATCCATAATAGGGGTGTGAAGAAGATGCACTGAAGAATGGGGTATGGGGACAAAGCTTTTGTTATACCGTGGCATGGCACAGTCTGCTCTAAATTGCACCGTCACACATAGCAAATAAAGCAAACAAGAAACAGTATTTTTGTGCTTCCTGCCACTTGGGAATTTTTACATTTCACATGTTTTACTGCAGCAGAAAACACACAGGCATTCCTACTCAGGCTTTGTGTCTGAAATATAACTGGAGTTTGCCAGTTTTCACTAGTTTTACCCAAATTAAAGCATTAAATTGCAGAATCATGCATTCACATATATTCAGATCTCGAAGGGTGGATGTGTTAGCTTTATTCATATCACATAGCAACTGGCTTCTTACTTGCAAAGAGTCTCATTCAGTGAGATGCTGTCCAGCAGGAACAAAAATATTGGAATTTTGCACTTAATCATTTAGCTCCTGAATCAAAGATCTGTGGGTTTACTACTGAGTCTCAGGGTTAACAAAGCACTAGAATGAAACATAAGAAGCCTGATGTCTGTCCTCTGACCTGCTGTCATCCAGGGCTGGTCACGCCAGTCTCATCCTCTCTGCTCCCTGAATACTAAGGAGAAATAAAATATTATTTACCACTGTAACAACTATAAATGCAAGAGAAAGTGGTATGCTATGCACATAATTACTGTCTTGTGGTTCTAATGCACTGGTTTTTTCCCAGATAGGAGACGAATAAAAGCGTATATTCTTGCAAGAGATCAAAACCAGAGGACAGAACTATGGCAAAAAAAGAAATGCACACAAATAATTGGACTTAGCAGAAATGTTATCTCTCAGACAAACAGGTACAGGAAGCATTTTGTGAAAAATAAATGAAATGGAGACTAAAAAAAAAAAAACTAAATAAAAATACATGGCATCAATCTAACAGGTTTAGACTTACCTAAGCTTATATGTATTAATTTTAATGGGACTGCTCTGACTGCCCTCTGCATTTAAAACTGCAGGACTTGTATCTGTATTTTTCAGATGATAACCTTATAGACCCACATTGAAGTTAAAATGTCCCCATATGCACCAGATGATTTGGTTGCTTGGTTTAGTGTCTACCTGTAATATTTGGACATCTTTGGGTTGCTTTGAGGCTGTTTTGAGCATAGTAATTTCATCCTGTGCTATCATGGGACCAGAAAAATACATAATGAAATTAACTCAGATCTCCAAAACATTCAAAGCTTCTGTGGAAGACAATATTAAGTAAGAACAGACACAGCTTACCTAAAGACTGCATAGCAACAATGGGTAGTTTGCTTTGTGAAAAAAAAATCATTGGTAGTATGGCCTATTAAAGAGACCTGGACAAGCTGGAAAGGTGGGCCTGTGTGAANAAGGTCCCTACCAACCCAAAACATTCTATGATTCTATCTATAGAACTTTATAAGGGAGAAAGATTAAAAACAGGCTTTTAGAATACTGTTGTAAAGAAAGTTCAGGTTTCTGTTTCCTTCTGATTCTGGGAAGAATAATAGTTTGTAAACAGTATCAGCCTCTAGACAGTAGATCTTGGAGATTTTTTTTCTTTAAGCAAAAAGTGAAAGCCAAAAGATATTGAAGTGATCTATAAAAGGGGATGGGCTCATTCATTCTTCACACAAAACAGCATGAAAGAGCCAGCGACCATCCAGGTGGATTTCTCCACTTCTGCAGAACTGTGGTACATGCTGTCCATGCTTTGGGAAAACATTTGTTACACTCTGGCTTTCCAAAACTTCTTTAAGCTAATCTCCTCAACGCGTTGAGGTTGGTCAAATGTTGGTGATGTAGTCTATAAAATGTCTCTGTGATACAAACAAGTCAAACTCTTCCATTGGCTTTGTTTTCTATTTGTATCAGAAAGAAGAACCTGGATTCATCCTGGCTTCACAGTCATCTTCAGCAGCAAGATGACTCATTACAGCAAATGTACACATCATTAATGCAGCCCCAAAAATGTGGTGCTCCTTTGGGTACACATCAACTTTGCTTCTGTGCATAAATTCCAAAGTGCTAAAGTAAGCTCTATGCCAAAATCAGAGTTCCTCAGTCCTCTCTTACTACTATAACCAAACAGAAAAACACTGCCATGAAGACAGTCCCCCTCCCTCCCAACAAAATACCCCATGCTTTTTTTCTGTGAACACCTCAACGGATCCCCAATTAACCAATAGCCTCTTTGGAGAGCTCACGTAGACTCATATCCCCATATGATACAAGTCCTCATAATTTTTTGAAGATATTTAAATGTCTTCCTGCTGTCTCTCCTTATCTATTTGACTCTGGTATAGCTTTCATGCTCAAAATCTAGCTGCAGTGTCAGTGGCAATCTCTGGCCCACCAGTTCCTGGGTTTGTCATTCATTAAACTCACTACAGATATGTTTGCAGCAAACCAGTTTTGCTAAGTTTCGGCTGTCTAGCTGCTTGATGAGAGCACTGTCTGGTCTGGCACAAACTACTTGCAGTCTCTGTCAAAAAAATGATGGATTCTGCTTTTACACAGAAATATTCTCCAGTACAGCAGCGTTCATGATAACAACCTCATAATGTGTAGAGGCAGATGCTCTAAATTAGCTGTGCTCTACAAATGGGAACAGAAATGAGGTAGGAGGAATGGAAAGGGGGTGAGAAAGACTGAAACATTTTGCCAAAGGTCACATTTCAAACAATTTAATTTAACTTAATTTTAAAAGGCTTCTTGCCACAAG
>VZTL01051320.1:3725-34287 GCA_013400535.1 Scopus umbretta | reverse complement strand
TTTTTTGTGATAGTATAGCAAGAAAATGGAAACAACAACAAATAGGCACTTTGTCATTTTAGCTCTTCTCTTTTTTTCTGGCTTTCCAGTGAGAAAAAGGAAAAAAGAAAACCCTGGAAAAGAGGCAAGTCCTTTGACTTCAGACCTGAGAAATGCTAAGACTGTTTAAACTCTATAAGCATTTAGTTTGTTTAGTTCTTTTGCACAACAACAGAAAGTACCACTTCTTTCAAACCATTTAAGTACTGGTATAATTTCACTGACAATGAAGTCTTTGTATCTCCACAATTTGCTTCCAAGGAATTAAGGGGACAGAAAGATTTAACATGTCTAAATTTCATCACAGGAGGCATTGTCACAAGCAATAAGTACTACACTGAATTTTTAAACAAGTCCCTAAACAAACACTTTAGAGAACCGAGGGAAACACACCTAAAAAGTGCTTTCTTCTTTTAATATGGAAAATGGAAGGCTGCATAGCAAAGGAAATAACCTGAACTCCTAACTTATATTTCTCCATCTTTTTGAAATATTTCACTTAGATTTCTATCCTTTTCCAGTTTGTAGGTACTGTATCATTAACTCGGATGCCTAAACAGAAGTTCAGCCTAGCCAAAAATAAAACATTATTACCTAGGAAAGACAACAAAAGTGATTTTTCTACAATTTCAAGACTTTTTATTAAGCTTTTCAATAAAAGATTAATTGAAATCAATCCTCCAAGCAATTTGGTATTGATGAAACTATTTCCTGATCAAAAAGAAATCTGAATGACTGACATCTGATTAAAAAATTCCATCCAGTTCTAATTAGTATGTTACCAATAAAGTGTGACAGTCTTCACATAGTGCTAATGTAAAAGAACAGGCACAAAGTGAACGTACTGTTAGCTAGTGTGAACACAACTGGGAAAAATAACATGTCTCTCAAATAAAACACGGGTGCTAGAGAGGAGTCTGGAAACAGAGAATAAGCATTATGCATGTTAAAAAAAAAAGTACCATTGCTTGCTACTAGGATAGATGCCCTAGAACAAAGAGGCAGTTAGTTCTTACTTCCCAAGCGTGGGATGTTACATACTCCTAAAACTGTCTAGATTATAAGAAAGAGGAAGAAGTAACCTCAACTGCATTGAAACTCATAAAATAAAAGACCTCGCCACTTTCAGCAAATGTTACCATGCTAAAGCATCACATAATCTTTATGAAAAAAATATTTTTAAATATTACAATAGACAGCTTTGTTTTCTTGCAATGTTTAGTGTGTTTTATCCACATCTTTCTACTGCTAGGTAGCGCTGAAAGTTGCCAGGTGAAATCCTTTAGTTTACACAATATGCAGTTAATGGAAACCAAAGCAGTTGCAAGGAAACTTAGTGCAACTATTGCAAATCACCCCATAAAGCAAACTGCCAATGACTATCAGATATATTCCAGCTGGTTTGGGCCCTGTATGTCTTTCCATGTATCATTTGTTACTCACTACTTCCTTTAAGGATTGTTCTTAAAATCTAGTCAGCACCATCCAATTTTGGCTGTGTTCACAATTTTATTTCACCTGAACAGATTAAAAAAAAAAAAAAAAAAAAAAAAAAAGAGGATTTTAATTTAAAACCTGTAAAGGCTTTCTCACATGTAAAAATACTTCAGAAAGCTTCACTGAGAACTGCAAATCAATAGTGTCTTTCTTTTTCCTAAAAATGATTGTTATTTCACAGGAAAACTCTGATGCTAGAGAATACAGCTGTGGGAAATGCATGCACATCTATCACGTGGATTCACGGGGGCATTGTCTTTGGCTCCCATTTACACAGCATTAAATTCTGCTGTGTTGACTTTGAGTTTGACATGCTACTAAATCTTAAGTCCCCAAGCAGAACCCTCTCAAAATCATGATGTTTCACTAGCTGTCTAGGACCACAAGTGTCACCTTCATGTGAAATTATCTTGTCCCAAGTGTGCTTAAAACATTCTCATACTTTTTGATGAACCTGGGCCATGTTCCAAGGCTATTGCAAAGCCAAAACCCCTGCAAGTTAATTTTTTTGTTGTTGTTGCTTTCATAAGCACCCTTTACAGGTCTATTCAATCCCAAAGTAGGTCTGCTATTATGCAAAAGCGATTTATCATGATATGAGTTATGACTGAGAGAATCCATGCAGGTGTTCATGGATTTTAATTAATGCATTCGCTTCACACCTTTAATTAATTTGTGACAACATTCTCAAGTGTTACTGATGCAAAGAAAGACAACTTTGCTGTCCAAAGCTCAGCAGAAAGCTGTGCACTATGAACAGCACATATAAAGAATGATAGGCTTTCTGATACAGATGAGTCTGTAATAATGCTAAGTACTCAGGCCAGGATGGTGTTTGGGAGAAAGAGTGACTGCATAGCTTTCTGTAGTGTAAACATAAATACACAAATAATCATGCACGGATCAAATTAGTAAGACTGTTACAAAAACAATGGCACTTAAATATTGCATAAAAGCAGGAATTAATCCTGCCATATTAATGAACCACCTCTGCTAGATCTCTACAAGTTCATCTATTGAACTATGCTATTTGAGTAATACAGAGAGATTTCTTTTTTTTAATCAACAGGCTTATTTTACAGATTCTGCATCAAAACATTTTAAATCTATTCAGTTCAGTCTATCAGTAAACTTTCATAGCTGTGTGTCAGCATTTGTCTTCATTGCACAAATATGTGATTTGCTGATAGGGCAAATCGGAAGCTGGTTAATTGCATCAAATTTCTCACTGAATAGGTTTTCTAACTACCCTCAAATATCATCAAGGCTGAGACTAAGTACATGTTTGAATATTTTCTTCAGTTCTCTGGTAACAAAACTGCTGATGTGGTTGTTCTTACATCTATGATTGATCCAAAAAAAAAAAAAAAAAAAAGAAAAGGAAAGGAAAGGCAAAATTTTAATCCTAATGCAAACACACAGATGAGAGATGCTCCAAAGATGACAATTTTATACAGAACTGATTTTCATAAAGAGTTTCAAGCATTTCATCTTTCACCAGTGCTTGCTCCTAAACATCAGGCACTAAAGTAAATTGAGTTCTCTCTTACTGATATAATTTGACATTATTTTGGTGGCTTTCTCCCATCTTTTGCCTTGTTTTTTCTCAGCAGTAAACATTTGATGAATAGTTGATCACTTTAAGGTATTTTTTGTCTGTGGGATATCAAACTTTTCTTGCTTATTAATTTACTATGATACCTTATACCTGCAGAATTTCAGGTTGTTGTGATTGTCTTTATTCACAGATCACTTGATCCATCCTATTCTTTTTTCAAATATTCTGATAAAAGATTCCATTTTATAGAACACAAAATAAAACCAAATTTTACACAGGAAAAAAAAAAACCACAGAAGTCATCAGGCTACAGTCCTTTAAGTGCTTAAATCAGAAAGTACTTAAAGCAGCCAAACTGATGCAATGTTGTTCTTGGCCATGTTGTGCAATACTACTTGCAATTTCTTAGACTGGGGCTTTGAGAGGATCTTAAGGCAGTTAGACACTCAGCTTCCGTCATGGATTTAGGCTCCTGATTCCTTTCAGTTTCTTTTAACATTGCAGACTTCTTTGGGTGAATAAAGCAAGGCCTAATTAGCACTTTATATTGTTTGTTTCTTCTCTTCTGCCAGCATTTACTGCACCATCACCAGGGTTGATAGCAAGGAAAATTTGCTTGTTTGTGAACCATTTGATCTCATATACTGTAATCTTGGTGCAAAACCACATTTGAAGATTAACATGGGCCTTTGAGCTGGAGCGCTGAAGGCATTAGCTAACATCCTCTTTGCCTACTCTGCTACCCCTTAAATGTCCTAGGCAAAATTTCCCAGCATCCTCTGTTACTCTGACATTTATTTTGCCTATAATGCTACAACTTTGAAATAACAAATCTAATCGATTCCAAAATCCTGTAGACATAAGTGGGATCAAGTGTTTTGACTTTGCCACAGTTCTGAATACCTAGGTAATGATCTAAAAGAGCAGAGTTTTCAGCCTGTCTTGCACTGCCAAGATGTCTTCTCCCATCTTCTGCTGGAACTCTGTACACCCCTTTTTATTTGCTATGCCAACATGTAGTTGAGCTTCTGCTAGAAATAAGATCTCTACTTGACACAAAACTCATAAAAGGTCATCCAGAAGGGCAGGGTTGAGTTCAAGATGATGTAGTTTGGACTGAAGAAATTATAGTGAAGATAAGAGCCCAAAGGGAGAGAGGTGGGATGAAGGACATGGGAACTTCATAAGCCAAATCTCCATAGTAGCTAGAGAGGAAGTAGACCCAGAGATGGAGAATGGAGAAGAGCAAGCTGAGAGCAAAGCTGAATCTGTAATTATATTATGGACTTGGATTAATATTTGTGAATCAACTGGGAGACAGAATTAGAGATAAAAGTAGAGAGTCAAAGAACGAAGAAGAAAATTGAGATGGATTAAGATAATGGGGGGGTAACGTCACAAGAGAAGTAGTTGAATAATCAGAGACAGTGGTCAGGAGGGGGTGGAAGCAACGCAGAACTGGAGAAAAAACTGCTGGACAATATTAAGCTGCTAGTGTGAGATAAGGAGTGGGAGATCAGAAGGGAGTCTTCAAGATGGAGGCAAATGAGACGTACAGAGTTTAGGAGACAAAATAAAGAGAGAGAAGAGTCCTGAAAAACTTATTGTGTCATTCCCATTTTTCCACTACTCTTAGCCCACAAAAAAACCCTCAGTGAACACACATTTACATGGTAATTTTAGCCTAATATTCAGCTTGTAATATCATCGATCAGGTTTAGGCTAACTCCTTTCTTTCATGTTCTTCAACTTTTTTTTTTTATTTATTTACATTTTTTTTTCTCCTTTTCTTTGACCCAGAGACAAGAAATTGTTACAGTCCAGTGTTCAGCAATCCAAACTCAAGCTGGAGCAGCAAAGTGTGATTATTCACGTAAGTCACATGATGGTTTTTGTTGTTCCGTTCCCTGCATGGCTCAATGTAAATTATAATTAGTAATTGAAGCAACCACAAGGGCTTTGAATCTCAACGGAAAAGATATCAGAGAAGCAGGCTCGTTCTGATTTATTCTCTCTGGGAAAATCTGTTAGCTAAGGCTCATCACACATTCTCTCCATTATTAACCTTTCTAGCATAAAATAGCCAGCAAAGCGTTGGTGGGGAAGCATATGCCACATAGCTTCTTAGGACAGGAGGGAGAAAAAATGCACTTTTCACTATTTTTTACTATTTTCACATCTAAAGGTGGAGAGGAAGAGACTTATGCAAGTTTTACTAAAAACCTTCAAATTCTCAGGGGATATATGTATTTGCACTCTTCCAACATCATGACGGCTGTCACCATCCTACATTGGAATAGGTGCAAAAGAGCACCATTGCTGGGGAGATTGCTTTAAAGATGGAAAATTTATTTCGTGGCTTTGGGCAGGAACTGATCACTTCCTTCACCTAAATATTAGTCTTACCCTACAGAGACAATTATGGGCATGTTCACAACTTGTTCCCTAGCTCCTTGCACACAGGAGTTGCACATATGCATAGCCCTTACATACACTAAAAACTGAACCTCCTTTCTTCTTTGCAGATGCATGAGACATAATCTGCTTTATGGTAGCAGTAACAGTGATTTACTATGTCATAAAACAAGTAAAAATGAAAATGTAACCTGCATCCCACTGGTTCAGTTGTCTGTGACCCCAAATCCATTTTTGTTGTGGACACAGTGGGATTTTAAGCTGTACCAATAATTTGAAATAATACCACACAAGATAAGAAAAATAAAAACATAGAAAATAAATGTTTCAGATGGTAGTACTTAGCAACTCAAGAGAAAAATACTGATATTTAAAGGTTTTTAAACCTTTTTTTAAAAGATTTTAAAGCCTAAGGAAAAAAGTAAAAACAAAGAATAAGAAGACAGCAACACAAGCATTTGCTCATTCTGAAGAGCAAGAGACCAACATTTCCCCATCATAGTGGTAATGAACGTATTAACACTCAGCCTAATTACATGGTAACTATATACTATGTTTATTAATCCATGTGTAATGCCAAGTACTCATGGATTATGTATATTGTGAATAACCCCCAACACACAGAACAAGGTGCCCAAGAAAAAGTGGCTTAGTAGAGGTAGAGTCACAAATTTTCCCTTTGTATCACAGGAGATAGAGTGACTTTTCACCCATTGAGCAACTGAAAAAGTACTTGCTTTATCATAGGAACAGGTGGAAAAAAAATGTGCCCCAATATTTTTGTTGCACGTTGTCATTGAACTAGAATAGAGGACCTTGGGGAACAAGCAAATATATCATTTTAATTAACAACTAATTGTTCCTGACACCTGAAATTCTGCTCAGCTTCTCTCCTGCCAGACCCAATATGTGAAGGACATCTGTGCATCACTGTATCAGCACACAGGAACTGAGAATTATTTCCATGTTCAGAATGGAATTTCTTTCACACATTTTCTTGTGGAGAAAGCACAGCATTTTGATTTTAAGCACTAAAATCAGTAAGATAGAGGACTAGAATTTCAGCTAGTGAAAACCAGCAATAATTTCTATGGAAGTGAGAATTTTCTTTGTAGTTAGAACAATTGCAAAATTACAGATAAAACAAATCAATCACTGATTTAAAAATATATATGCACTACTATTCTCCTTTGTGATGAGGAATTCAGAAAAAATACTGAACAATTTTAAAAATAATATGTAAATGTAACCTTGAGATTATGGGGAAAATCCTATCTAGGGTAGTAGAAAGCTTGAGGAAGGTTTAATTATATGTTCTCAGAAAGGTATAACATTAGCATTGTCCCACCTTATATTGTTCTACTTGTATCATTAGCTTTTATTAGCACACTAGATTCATCACGTACTAGTTTATGACATACTGTAATGTAAATCAATGCGGTACCTCCCAAATGACTAATACAAGCTAGCTAGCTCAACTATAAAAGAATGACTTGACAGATGGGAAGCCAACAGAAAGCTGCTGAAGGCTGTTAAACTTATTTTTACCATTTTATATCAAAGTATACAGCTGGAAATGAGAGTATTTTTATAGGATAAATGTCAGTGAAAGAGAACTAGCAAACATTGCAAGTTCTCTATCACCTAGGCCCCCCAAGCTACTCTTGACACAAAGATCTCATTGCTTTAATAATATTGCTATCTTTAAAACACTAGTTTCCTGTGCATCTTGTTGACCCAGTTATGCTGCTATAAAGCATCCTGATACTCATGTAGTTTATTCCCCAGTGGGAAGAGGATTAAAGCAATGATCCCATGTCCTTTTCTGGAAGAAGCTGATGTCCAGGTCTTTATCATTACCTCCATACTAGATGTCACTGCTGGTCCAACTGGGTTGGCTGCACATCTCACTGCCCCAATGGAGGTGAGGTGAAGTTCCGATGTCTTCTCCCACTGAGAAGGGCTCAGTCACTCACTGCTTATCACAGCCCCTTTGCCAAAGGTCTCTGGCCCTCAGCACTGCCAGCTGATGGGCTACTGTGTCCTTTCCTTCCCAATTAATCGGGTTAGCCAAGATATTTTAGATACCAGGGAAAACTTAGACGTCACTAAACCTCTGCAGATCACCTACATACTAAGTCTTATATGTACCCCTTGTTCAAAATGAAAGCAAAGAAAGAGAGACAGACAAGAGGCATAAAATGGCAGAACTACAACAGCTCTAGCACAAGAGGCTCACACTGGCTTTTCTTCCTCCAAGGGAAGATGACAATGACTTTTCAGGAAAGTCAATGTTGTGTCAGCTGTGATGGGCTGAAGGTGAAACCTCCTTGAAATGGCTTTGTCACTTACAACTGTAGGTGGCACCCTAAGTTTAACTTAATTACATTAATCGGTTTGACAATCTGAGAGAAAATGGTGGTTAGCAACTTTGGAGCAGAGGGAGATGTTAACAAGGAAAGCAGTGATAAAATCAATTTCCCTTATGGATAGAGAATTGCAAGTAATTATCTGAGGCATTGGCTGGCTGCGGGTAGTGCTGCAAACATAAATGTTTCTGCTAGGTCCACATTTTATGATTCTACAGAAGTGAGTATTTTGGTTCCCAAACTCTCAAAGTTATTTTACAGGGCTCAGCTTGTTCCAATCAGAACTGCTTTGCAATAATGTTCTTCTATCAGCTGGTTTTACTCCCATTTTTTTTCCCAAAATGTGAATTCATTCAGATTTAGGAATTATTAAAATATACTATCCTTAAGAGGTTAAAAGAAAAAAAAACACCCAAGAGATAACAGTCTGAATTTCACCTGTGATGGACTTGCTAACAATCCAAATGATATTCTCAATGGCATTTGTAATAAACAAGCAATTCCTTGATGCTGTTTAAGCCTAGTAAACAGAAATCCAGTTATTCTCCTGGGTAATACTCAAAATGGAGAAGTGATTCTTGGGACATATTGTCTCTTGCAGTTACCTATCACTAAGTTCTGTTTAGAGACAATGGTTAAATTAGAAATAAAGGGATAAACACTTTGATATAACTAATCTAGTTTAAAAGACCAGTCTCCTAAATTGGTACAGTACCCTAATGCTTGGACATTTAAATCGTTATAGACCTCACTGAAATGGATTAGCTTTATTTCAGTGAATTACAGGCTTGTACTAACACTAAAGCTCAGGTATCATCCATCTTTGAGCAACTGGGCTAGGGGGTTTATCAAACCATTTGATTAGCCCACCACAACTCTTTAAGATAGACCAGGCAGCAGAGCATTCAGGACATTTAAACATATGTTAGCTTAATAACTAGCACTTAGGAGAAGTAATTAAAGAATACAGAATATGAAAGCTGCTGATGAAGTTATCAGGTATATGAAACACTGAAATATGCATTAGTTTATCATGGCTGCTTTTCGAGCTAGAAAACCAGCTATCTTTCTGGAAGCTGTTTTGGTCTCCTCCCATACCTAATTCAGTCTCTGAAATGCTCCACATGCACAGTGAATCAGGAGTCCTGCGGGGCCTTGCGTTGTTCTGGTTATGGTGAGGAGTAATTTCATGGGTACTATGCCGCCAGTGATATGCATGGCTTCGGTTGCACAGGTTTGCTTAAATAAATTATTTTTTTACAGAAAATCTGTTTTCCCACATGCCAGTCATTTAGATCACATGTTTAATGATTTTACCATCTCACTTATTACATTTCCTTTAAAATACAGTTAATAAGAAAAAGATTTTTTTTAAGTAAATCCACTTTATTTCATTCAAATGCAGACATATGCAAGACTTTCTTCATAAGAACCATCCAGATTACTGTATTTCATCAGCCCCACCTGAAGTTAAAGAGCAAAAAGAAGGATCTACAACTTTAGTTGGCACTGAATAATGGGGATATGAAAATTAACAGCTTAATGGGAACAGAGACAGCAGATTTTCAGTAAGAACCAGGCAAGTGTTGATCATGCTGTATTGAAGTGAGGTTTTAGCTGTCTGAGGGTTTAGCTAGCATGCAGCTACAGAAGATGTTTGAGCCCCAGCTGAAAAATAGCTGGAGTCTTACCATGCAATTTAATGAAAACTCAGCAGAAAGTCTCAATTGAATGGAGTCTTTTCCCATGCCACAATGAAGTCCTCAAATGAAATGGTATTTTTCTGATAAAGAAAATGTTGAGAGCTCAGGTCTGTTGGGCTTGTTTGGGGGGCATGGGGAGAAGCTAAAAAAGAAACAGAAACCAAACTGACAATGAAAAATATATAGTTTCAGAAAGAAATAGAGTTTAGAACATCTGCTCTCTCTACAGTGAAACAATCATTTAATCTGGGGAGAGTCTGAGTTTGGAGCATTATTAAATAGAGCATGGTAAAAACAGATCACCAGCTCTACACAAATTTTGGGAGGAAAATCTATCCTGAACTGGGACAAAATTTTAAACAAGTTGGCATTTCTTTCATAGAAAACCAATGATCAGCTTTAAATGTTAGCAACTTGTCTAAGGCCATATGGCAAGCCCTGAATGCCTGGTTTGTATTACGAAAAGGCTCCAACACCCACCTTCTCTCTGTGTAGCATCCAACATGAAAGTCTGCATCTTCCATGCACTTTATTTTCATGGCACAACAGAGGACAAAAAAATATCTGCACAGTTCAAGAGGGCCCCTGGATGCCTCAGATCTATTAAAACACAGATTATTAAAGCTCAAATGTCTGTTTCATACAGTATCTTTCTCAGAAGGAACTAATTTTAATTTAAATGCGGCACCTAAATTAAAGTGATTCATGTGTATTTTAAAACCACTTCTGGCTAACAGTCTGTTTTGCTCTAATAAATCAATGTGAGTGACATACTGCTCCAAAACATCTTCGTTATCTTCCAATTTGAGGAAAGTAATGCTATCTCCTAGAAACCTGGGAGACAGTCCTTGAAGGGATTACTAGTCCAAGGTGGAGTAAATCATCAGAAGTAGATGCTAGTGCAATACATCAAAGTCTTCTTGTACACTAGCTTCCCAAAAGGCACTGAGCTGAGGTCAGGCTCCAACACTATCCTAAGACACTTATAAGCACAGATGAAAGTTGCTGACTTTTCACTGTATCTGGTGGCTCTGCCACCCAACAACACACCACAGAAGGAACTCCTGTTTTTACATCTCAACAAGTGCTTCCCACGTGCAAAGAAGTATTTCTCACTGCTCCATCTGACACTGTAGAATACTCATTCGCCATGAGCACCACAACCATGACCATTTCCATCTTTCATTTATATTTTTCATGATACAAACATGTGGAAGTTTGCTATAAATTTAATTCAAAATTCCCACACTAAGCACGAGGAGGAAAGAATGAGCTGCAGATGACATCGGCTCCATCACCGCAATGAATACACCTCTGGAAGGTACAGAGCTTCGCAGTGACTGAGGATACCTAAAACCTGAATATCACAAAATAATGTTTACAAGTGGCATTTGCAAGTATATAAGAAGCAGCTTAAATGCCCAGCTGAGACAATAAGAATGGACATATGGAAACTAATAAAATAAAACTTGGTTAAATGCTTTATTTTTTTTCAATAAGCAGATTAAGTTTTCTGGTAAGAAATCTGCGGTCAAGCTTGATGACTTAGAAAGAAAAACCATCACATTCTAGGAGCTTTTATAAACACTGAAACAAAGGGCTTAATTCTATAAGCCTTTTTCTAATTCTTGCAAAATTATAACTGAAACAAAGAGAAAAATACCCATGAAAGTAGGAAAAGCATGAGTGCAATGAGATAATGAAGTGGTTAAGCACCAAGCTGTTTCTGGAACTGATCAGAAATGTCTTGGAAAACATCATTCCATCAATACAGCTTCCTTTCACACCCTGTTGCATTCTGAAATCATAATTTTCAGTTTCTCCTGTTACCTGAATTTGCATGGACAAGTTTTATTTGGCTTTTGGTTTTAGAAGCATTTGGTAAAATGCATGGTTTTTTCAAAATATTTTATTAAGGGAAGAAAAACACACACAAACAAAGAAAAAATCCAATAAACAAACAACAGCAAAAAAAAAATAGAAAAAAGAGAAGACCATTAAAGAATGCTTTTTTCATTACTATACTATTTTTTTCACTTTCTATAAATACACAGTATAAAACATCAAAGGAAACACAAAGCAACAAAATTTATTCACTATGATTTTATTCAAAGTGAATGTAATTTTAAAATAAATGGTAAGAAAAGAGGAATTTTACAATTCAAAATTCCATCTTGGAATTAAATCTGGGTTTTCTTCTGAAGCTATAGAGATTACAAGTAACAGTTCTGACAATATTATTTCAGAAGCTGGACACTGTTAAGTGCTAACTTTAACATTATGCCGTAAAGGCAATTATGTGCTGGGCTTCCATGAGCCATGTTACTTTTCACAGTTTAGGATCCAAGAGACAAACCATTATACAATTTACTGAAATCTAATTTCCATTGTGCTGAATGTCTTCAATGTGCAGGTCCAAGATTAGTATTAAATGAAAGTTATATTGTTCTGTGGAAAGTTATTTAGCTGAGAAAGGACACGATTTGCTGGACAATCTTAACTTTTAGTACAAAGACAGACTTATTTCTGTCTTTGCACAGGAGCAAGCAGCCTTGATGTAAAATGCTTGTGGCTGCAAAAGGGTAGCTGATAATGTAGAAAATAGCAACAACTACCGTGTATCAGTAGCTAATAGTGAAGGACACAGGAACAACTACTGTTTCTCAGCGGAGCAGAGATTAAAACAATAAATAGACTATTAAGAGCAATAAATGAACTATTGTAAAAGTTGTCTGCGTTAACAAATTATATAACCAGTGAATAACTGCCCTGTATGCTTGCAACTCTATATGTACTGTGCTATTCGGGACAATAAACGGATTCTGACTAATCACTCATATTGAGTTAGCGTCGTTTCTCCAGGCCGCGCCCCGCGACATTGTTCAACTAGAGCTTTGGTGATTTCAAATGACTATTCAAAACAGAGTGCATGTTCTTAGATAAACGGTGTTTTTAATTAAACATGTACGTATTGTTATTTCCTTAATTATACTATCTCCATTGCCTCATATTATTTTACTGTGTATTAAATTCAGTTTCTTACATTAATACACAATTAGGTCAAACTGGTAATTGTCAGTTTTTCCTTTCTTCATGTTTATCTAAGCTTGCAGTGGTAAGTCTCACTTCATTTATCTTTTTCAACAACATAATAATAATGAAAGTCTTACGAAGGAACTTCAGGTCTAATCAGGGCTTCCCTCCTATGTCTCAAGCTTGCAGATACCTGGAGAGCTCCTGTCACATTCTCAGAGTCCAAAGGCACTCTGATGTGGAAGCAGAAACCAAAATTTCCTGTTCTGGCTCTCCTGGTTTCTGCTCTGTGCTGGGGAGGATGTGGGAACTGAGAGGGGCTGAAAGCCACTGCTGAGCAGGGGATCCCCAGAACCTGGACTCCAGCCTCCAGTTCACTCCAGGCTTTGCAATTTCATGATTACTGCTAAGCTTCCTTCCCCTGCCCCCAAGTTCTCCCCTTTTTGAGAAACTTACAGAACTCCGGTTTTTCATTCACAAATGAATGAATGTTGTGGTTTAACCTGTCAGGCAGCTAACCACCACAGAGCTGCTTGTTCACTCTTCCCCTCCCCAGTGGGGTGGGGGAGAGATTGGAAGGGAAAAAAAATAAAATTCGTGGATTGAGATAGAGACAGTTTAGTAGGACAGAAAAGGAAGGAAAATTATTAATAATAATAATATACAAAATAAGTGATGCATAATGCAATTGATCACCCCCCACTGCCTGATGCCCAGCCAGTCCCCAAGCAGCGATTGCTGCCCCCCGGCCATCTCTCCCCAGTTTCTATACTGAGCATGTCGGCTTCAGTACAAAATCCAAATACCAGATAAAGCTCAAGGCCAGTGTTTTAATAACAAATGTCCCAGGCAAAACATCACTAATCACTGCAGAGCACAGCAAGCTGCAAAACCCAACACCAATCTTTAACATGTATAGCAAAAAAGAAAGCATGGTTCAGATCAGATAAACTAATACTGAGAAGAGATTAATCAATATCGTGACCAGCAACTGTTTACAGATATAAATTCCTTAATATAATCTGGTTAATCTGTTATCATCTCAACCCCTTCGTGCCCCACATTGGGTGCCAAAAAGGACTGTTGTGGTTTAATCCTAGCCAGCAGCTAAGCACCACACACTGGGTGTGGGATGGGGGAGACAATTGGAAGAGTAAGTCATAAAACTTCTGAGCTGAGATAAGAACAGTTTAACAATTTACATAAAATAAAGTAAAATAGTGCTAATAATAATAGTAATAACAACAACAATAATAATGTACAAAGCAAGCGATGCATAATGCAATTGCTCACTACCCACTGACTGATGCCCAGCCCGTCCCTGAGCAGTGGTCACTGCCCCCCAGCCAACTCCCGCCAGTTTCTATCCTGAGCATGGCGCCATATGGTATGGAATAGCCCTTTGGCCAGTTGGGGTCAGCTGTCCTGCCTGCGTTCCCTCCCAGCTTCTTCTGCACCCGGCCGAGCATGGGGAGCTGAGAAGTCCTTGACTAGTGTAAGCACTACTTAACAACAACTAAAAGCATTACTGTGTTATCAGCATTATTTTCATACTAAATCCAAAACACAGCACTATACCAACTACTAGGAAGAAAAGTAACTCTATCCCAGCTGAAACCAGGACAATGAATGACCTATCCCCCTTTTTTTTTGTCAAGTCTCAGGTGTTATACGGAATAGAAAATTGAATCTTTGATTAGCTCCACTTCAGACAGAGTCAAAGCTACTGAAAAAAAAATCAGTTTCATCTGGATTAAGTATAAAATATTTAAAGGAGTGGGGAAGTTATAGTTTTAGACCTCTGAAAGGTGGTCTGTTGAGATTTGTTGAGTCAGTCATTTAACTTCCGCAGTAAATAAGCCAATGATTTCAACATTCATTGAAGTCATTTCAACATTCACATCCAGTGAAACCCTTTTCCCCCTCTTTCCACTGGGACTCCAACTGGGACTCCTTAGAAGCCCTCACAAGTATGAACTGACATTTTTCTGTGCAGGAACCGTAAATCTAGCTTGTCAGGAAGTGCTGACCTCAAATTGCACAGCCTAGCATCCTATGACATGATACGTACAAGGCCCAATATACAGACTAGACTTTGTGTAACTCTTATGGCTTTAGAAACTGTGTTCCCCCTGACCTGGGGAAAGCCCTGGACCAGCTCACAAGAGATCCTCAGATATGAGGGAGACCTCGGTCTTCCTAGGCACCTTTGTCAAGTTGGTCAGAATGACAGATTTTGTAAATAGACAAAGGAAGGATTACCCTAATTTCAAAGTCTACTGAACAGTAATTCTGTCATCTTATAGGAGCACAGAGGGCATAACACCATGAGACACTTATCTCAGGTGTGGCTGTTAAGTAAAAAAAATCAGTGAAGGAACCCAGGGTAGGATAAGCGCTCAGCGATAGGCTGGGCACATGCTAATGCCCGCAGAGTGAAATTCTGCAGATGAGATACCATCCTTCCCTTCACCTGGGTAATGACACCCTTTATAACACAGAGTTTGCATGAAGGGATGTCTCTCAGTTATAATCCTAAGAAACAGCTAATAAACTCGATATGAACAATACTGGCAAGTGATAGTTGGGAAAAATAAAAACCATCTGACAATGTGTGTAGAACTGCTGCAAGCTCTCCAAAACCAGCGCAGGTGCTCCTGCTTGTCAAAGTGGTGCTGGTGGTTATTTCAAAAGCATTTAAATTCCCCATTTGAAGGTGAGAAGGAAAAACTTCACGTAATTATAAGAGTAGGATCTGCTACATCACTGACTGGTGGAACCAGAAAAACGTTTTTTTTTCTCATTAATTTACAAAATCACCAAATTAGAGAGAAGTGAGTTATCGCCCTACTTATTTTGGTAATTTCAGTCTCATAAATACACTAATTTACTGGAACATTTTCCTTTTTTCTCTTTTTTCTTTTAAGAAAAAAAATGGGAGTGACAAAGAATCTAGAAATATGTTAATGTCTTTCCTTCATCAAACAACCATGAATATACATGACCATACTATATTACTATTTCCAGCTACTTTGATTTATGTTATGGATAGCATGTTTATATAAAGCTAATCTCCACAAGAAGCAAAAGAAAGCAAAAAATACCCACAACATCAACAGTGGGGAATCAAATATCACCTAAATTAAACTAATCTCTAAAGTAGGACAGACAAAAAATGGTAAAGCATCCAGGATTTCTGAGGTACTTTATTATGAAGTGGCTTTTTAATATCAAGATTTGTGAAAACATAACGTATAAAGATATACAGCCAAAAAGTTATTAAGGGTGAGCTCTTCAAATCAGGTGAGGGTAATTACGCTGCCCAACCTAGGAAAACTGATCCAACATCCAGTTATTGATATTTATGACTTTTGGTTTCATGTCAGTGACTCCCAATCACATATCCAAAAAACTAATTTAATCTAGAGCAATCTGTTTTCAGCATGACAGAAGTGTAAATTAACAAATAAAGCTTTCACAATAAATGTTTTTTGATCATCACTGAATTTAAGTTTTTTTGATTGTTCTGGTTTGTGCAGTGAGACTCAACTGATCCCAGGCTGTCAACGGTACTTCAGACTTCTGGCAGGTCTACTGAGAGTGCTCCTAGGTAAATAGTCCAAATGGTCTAAATTTTACAGATACAGATTTTTTGGGGTGGTTCACTGCTTACTCCAGTCATCAGTGCAACCTAAAGGAAATTCTTCCACATAGCTCAGTAATGCTATAGATAGACAATATCATTTGTACTATCTAATGAATCTTAATCCTAATGATTATCATATACCTAATGATACCCAAGCTTGCAGGCATGCAGCATATCAGCTGTATTGCATCCATTTTAATGAATTTTCTTTGTGATTTCCTATCCCTTCTCTATTTTAAAATGGACATGAAGTTCTGATACGGCATAGCTAAGCCCATTTCCACTCTGAAATGTTGAGCCTGTTTCTTCTATAGCTGATAAATAACTTTGAACAACAAGAATGGTCAATTGTCCTAGTTTCAGCTGGGATAGAGTTACTTTTCTTCCTAGTAGTTGGTATAGTGCTGTGTTTTGGATTTAGTATGAAAATAATGCTGATAACACAGTAATGCTTTTAGTTGTTGTTAAGTAGTGCTTACACTAGTCAAGGACTTTTCAGCTTCCCATGCTCTGCCAGGGGCACAAGAAGCTGGGAGGGAACGCAGGCAGGACAGCTGACCCCAACTGGCCAAAGGGCTATTCCATACCATATGGCGCCATGCTCAGGATAGAAACTGGCGGGAGTTGGCTGGGGGGCAGTGACCACTGCTCAGGGACGGGCTGGGCATCAGTCAGTGGGTAGTGAGCAATTGCATTATGCATCGCTTGCTTTGTACATTATTATTGTTGTTGTTATTACTATTATTATTAGCACTATTTTACTTTATTTTATGTAAATTGTTAAACTGTTCTTATCTCAGCTCAGAAGTTTTATGACTTACTCTTCCAATTGTCTCCCCCATCCCACACCCAGTGTGTGGTGCTTAGCTGCTGGCTAGGATTAAACCACAACAGTCCTTTTTGGCACCCAATGTGGGGCACGAAGGGGTTGAGATGATAACAGATTAACCAGATTATATTAAGGAATTTATATCTGTAAACAGTTGCTGGTCACGATATTGATTAATCTCTTCTCAGTATTAGTTTATCTGATCTGAACCATGCTTTCTTTTTTGCTATACATGTTAAAGATTGGTGTTGGGTTTTGCAGCTTGCTGTGCTCTGCAGTGATTAGTGATGTTTTGCCTGGGACATTTGTTATTAAAACACTGGCCTTGAGCTTTATCTGGTATTTGGGTTTTGTACTGAAGCCATTAAAGTACTTCAGGTACCATCTCATGGAGGCAATTAGCAATTATACTACTTCTTCTAAGAGGTTTTTTATGGAGGAAATACAGAATGGCACCTTCACTACCTTCTTCTGTGATGTTTCCTCCTACAATAACTTTTCTGTCTCTTGAACATCCTTGGGTAGCTAAGATAGATCTATTGGTATTTCTTGGAAATATTGTTTTGGTTTTGTCTAAAGTTAATATACAGTTTAAGAATATCCTCCAGAGATCTACCCCAGGGCTGGATAGTTATGAGTGGCAGGGTGTGTGGGATAGCATGAGCAAATGTTTAGGATGGTGGACACCTCCAGTGTGTTGGAACTTCACCCCTGAACAAGTGCAGAATCCCGAAAAATTAGTAGAATATTTGGAAAAAGTATGCTGTCACCCTGGCAAGTCCAGTGAGACACAAATCACTGCAACATGCTGGGGCCTGGCTGACACCTAGCGGGCCCTGCTCAACATTATTCAGAACCCTCAAGGGGAAGAGAAGATCTCTGAGTCTGATGATAAAATGACAGGCACTACAGCTACTTCAACCCCCACAAGAGGCACTGCAACTACTCCAATCCCCATGACAGGCACTATGATTACTGCAACCCTGGCGACAGGCATTGTGGCTACTCCAACCCCAGAGTCTGTCAGTGCGAATACTCCAATACTCCACGTCCTATTCCCATTAGGACCCCTCTCTGTATAATCACTAGTGTATCTTATTACTGAACAATGTATTTTTAAGACACTTGAGTTTGAAAACAAATCCAGCCATCAGCATTTTCTTGTAAATGGCATAATCTTCTCAGGGACTTACCCTGTTTCTTGAAGACAAGTGCAACATTTGCGTTTTTCCAGTTATAGAAATCTCCTCCAGTTCCACTACCTCTGCTCCTCCAGGCACATAGATAGGTGCCTTCATCCCCCACAGGAGAGAGCCTCGAGTAACTATCACCTTCCTTTTCTTTCTTCATACATTCCATTAGTTAAGGCTCAGCCAGCTTTGATGCCTCCCTTGAAGGGACATCACCTTCCTCACCTGTTTCCAGTGCCCTATACCTGTAGTCCCTGTGCCTATTCTGTAATTTCAGAAACACAGTCAGAGAAGGGGATCTGTTGTTTTGTGGGAAATGCCAAATTTCCAGTTGCCACCATCTTGGAAGTTTCTGACCATTGCTTTGTTGCAGGTTATCCATCCTTCCCTGAAACACTGGTATGGCTCTGATATGCACTTCTGTAAGCTGACCTTGAAAATCTTGTTGATCTCCCATTTGTTCTCTTTGACAGCATATGGTCTGCTCAATTCATCTTTCTGGCAATCCAGCAAAGCATCCCTCCCAAGCAGGACATCCCTCCCACAGGTGGGACCACTGCCATCCCCAGCACTACCTGTCCCCAGAAACCTGAACAGCCGCATCCTCCCTCAGGGGCTCTGCCTGAGTCAAGGTCTCTGATTTGCCAATGATGACAGCTTCAAGCAGTGTCAGAGGTGACACCTGTTCAGGGTCCTTTTGCATTCCTGCTGCTCTTATCTATGGGTAGCATAGCTGCTCCTGAGTGCATTGGTACCTCCATGATCAATGGGCACTTGTATGCAACTGGCTTGGTCACCCCTATACCAGGGAATGGCCAAGGAAAGCCAACTTAGAGCTGACAGAACAAAAGCCTTCAGGAGCTTTGAGAAGCCAACCCTCACTGGCAGTAGCACATCACCAGGAAGGAGCCAACAAAAGGTGAGATCTGAAGAAGCTACCTGAGACCGGCCAAAATTAGCTGTGCTTGCCAATTAAAGTACTGAATAATACTTCACTCCATGAGGATGCCCATCATCTCTTCAGAGTAAAAAGGTACTATTCAGTGTTTCTGTAAGCCCCATAGCAAACAGAAACATTGCCCTTAAACTGGCACTCAACTGAGACCTGTGGCTTGTCAAGACTTCATCATCTCCACTGTTGATATAGATGTATAATATTGTGTTAAATTACAGAAAATAAAATTATTGCTTGCAATTATTCACTGACAGAATCTTCACCAGGCAGCTCATAATGATTTTGTGAGGATATCTACCTATTTCTATTTTTCTGCCAAACCCTAAGTGAATCATGAAATGTTGCTTTTTTCCAATGTAATATATGCCTTATTTATGCTACTGCTGTTCTGTATGTATGAAATGCACACTGTTCAAAGAATTGCATTGTTGTCACTGGAAATAATGATCTAAATGTATTCCAGAACTTAATCTATAATTCCCTGAGTGTTTTATAATGCACAGGAGGTAAATCAAAATATCTTTAAGATATTTTGGAGGAAATATATTTTACTGTGTCTGTATGGATTTCTTCAGGCAGGTCTTGTTACCAGAATTCTTTCATTTACTTTTCTGATGTATTTATGTGCTCTGCTGTAATGTTGCTTTGCCTAGTTTGGATATTAGTAAGTGGAGTGAGAGATATTTTTATGAGCCATACCCAGTGAAACAAAGAAAAGAGAAGTTAAAAATTTATATGCAATATTTATTAATATTTTGGTGCACAAAGAACAAAACCTGATTTCCAGACCCCTCAGAAATGAAACCTTTAGAAATATGCATTCAGTCCTGATGGCCGTACAAAAAGCAATTTAGGTTTAATATAATTATGAGGAATTTTCAGCTCCTCCAAATAAATATACTATGGGTGAGAAACTGAGTAAATTCTTTACCTTTTTTTTGTTTTGTTTTAACCAATATCTGATTGTTATTCTGAAATCTCTCCTTTTTATGGGTTTGTAAAAGACTGTGTTAAAGCTGATGGAAATCATACCAATTCTACAAATTCATTTATTATTAACATGAAATATATTGTGAAGAATAAACTACTAGCTTTAGAAATGCTTCATCATTTTAAGACACCTTTAGAAAGAAGACATGCTTTAGATACATGCCTTTATTATCACCTTAAAGTGGTAATAAAGCAAGGTGGGAAAAATATTTGCTTTTATTTTTAGGGTTTGGTTTTTTTTTTCAGTGCAAAAGCAGTTGGTCCATACAAATACTTTTGACTACCCTTTTCTCTGGGAAAAAAGTTGTGAGCCACAGGTGAGAGAGGAAAATTCCCCACCTACACCAATCTGCAAAAATGGTGCTACTTTGTCCTCCCAAACCTTCCATATATCTTAGCTGGGTCCTATCAATACTCACTGGGTATATTCTTCAGTAAAACTGAAAACTGCACAATACACACTGTTAGTTCCCTCACAGCATACTTTGCTGACAGCTCTGTAAAATTAAGTATAAATTAATATTAACACTTGCAGATTCAAAGCATAAATCCTACTTAAATAGGTAATACCAGGCTACGTTACTGCATAGGCTGGTTATTTTAAGTTGCTCACTTCACACAGCAGATATTGTAGAAAGATGAGAGAAATGTATATAGAAAATTTAGGGAAAAAAAAAAGACTAAAAAAAAAAGACTAAAATAAAAAGAAAATTTGAGAACACGCCTACCCATCTCTCTCCATGTCATGCTACTACTATCAAACTGTCAAGATGCTTGTTCCAGTCTTTCATCTGGGGACCTGCTTACTAATATGAGAAACAGCCATCCAGAGACAGAACAGAAGTCTATTAAGTCCAATATTATGTCTTTGTTGGTAGTTATTTGGGGAAAGAGCATTAGGAAGAGAGAGGAGGGTGATCTTTTCTCTATCATTCCCTCCCAGCTTTTGCCAGTCTGTAGTTCAGGGACTGCAGTACCATGTTTAACCACCCTCCAAAGACCTTTCTTCCCTGAATTCTAAACCATTTATTCCTCAGCCCTTGCTCCAGTGCTGGGTAATGTCATGATTCTTTTCCTTTTACATTCGTTTTATATCCACTGAGAAAGACTTCCTTTTCTTCTTCCATTGCCATTAGCTCTGGATGCATGTTTAAGATTTTATCAGCTCCAGCACTGAAGGAACTTTGTGAATGAAAACATGCTTTTGTTCACATTTTTTTTTTGCCATTGTATTAGGGAGAAAGGAAGCATGCTTGTCTAGCTGACAGAAACTAAGTGGTTATATCTGCTGTAGCCTGCCTCCTTATCTGCTGTTTTCTATTGTTTCCAAGAAAAAACCTTTCTAATGGGGAAGGAACTAGATAAAAAGCATGGCATAAGACTGGACTAATTCAAAAGGACATTTTTCTGCCCCTGGATGTTAAAGCCATGACCCTGTCTGTGAACAATGATACATGAATGAGATGTATGGATGTTCAGTATGTCACCACAGAGCAAAGAATATCCATAATCTTTTCAGATAGCCTGAGGGATAAGAGCCACAGACACACTCTCTGCGTGTCTAGTCCTAAAGATAACAGAAGCTATTGAATCTTCAGTTTTTGTATATGAAATCCCTAACACCAATCCCGGAATCACTCTCTCTTCCCCCGCCATCTCCTGCTGGATGCAGTTCTCTCACATTTGAACTGTTTCTCCTCTAGTGGGGAGCCGAGCCTCCCCTACCCAGGTGTGGTCTGCAGGAAAATAAAATAGCCCACCTGGAAAGACCACAGACTGCAAGCTGAGCAAGTTTCAGTGTCTTGTTCATAGCAAGCAGTTCATGTCTAGTAAACCACACACATGAAACCTGGAAGAAAAGAAATCCAAATTCAGAGTTATATTTGGGGAAGGGAGAGGGAATGAAAATCGCTCCAGAGGCCTAACAGGTACTCAGTTTTTGTCATTATATTATCACTTATTATATTATATGATATATTATAATGATTATATTGTATGATATATAATAATGATACACATATTATTACAAATAATTTATAATATCTTATATTACACTAATTTTTTATCATTAATCCATCCTAATAGAGTCTACAGTTAACTTCAGTACTGGCCAAAGATGTGATATCACAAATTCAGGTTTTTCAGGACAGTCTGTTGACCTCAAAAACTGCCCCCAGTACATGTTGCACCAGAAGCTGCTGTGTGACTTTAATCATGGTGTGTAGACCAACACCTACAGACCTGGCCAGGGGTCTCCAATGGATCCTGATCTGCACAATCAGTGCACCCAGATGCCTTTGTGGGCAGGGGACCAAACCTCTCCATGCCAAAGTCTCCTGCAAAGTGCCATAATATTCCTTTTCCCCTCTGTATGTATTAAGTTGTTGCAGTTTGTGAGTACAGCCAACTTTACGCAGCTATTATTAACCAGCTGGTTAGGATTGGGATTGGTGAGTGTAATGCACCACAGTGGTGCCAACATCTAAAATGATAAATGAAAGTTCAGACTTCTGGCACTGATTGCTTACTCACAAATTTATTTCCTGAAATGATAATACACAAATAATAGAAAGAAAAGAAAAGAAAACAAAACAAAACAAATGATGGTTCTAACTGACAGTTGCTATTGTACTTCAAAATGAAAGCATGCTTCACTAAAGTGATTTTGCTGTGAGACAGTATCTTTCAAAAATAGCTATGGGAAAGTAACTTTCCATTTGAAATAATAATCACATATATACGTGTGACTGAACTGACAATGAAAGAGAAGGCCTTGAGATAGTCATAAACGTAAGATAGATTAATTTGTCTAGATATGATACTGTTTTCCTACACTGCCCTTGCAAGACTGAATTATGCATCAGGTGGTTACATTTCATTTATAAGATTGCTTCCCTCTCTCTGCCACCCGCAAGCAGCATAGCTACAGCAGTACTAGCACAAAGGCACATGAGCTTCTCATTGCCTAAATTGCAGTAGATTTTCAGCCTGATAGAAAATACACAATGGATTTTCTTATCATTCCATTCACTGTCCCAAATCTAACAAAGACCTGGTTTCCCACTCATTTCTTACTGCTTTCTCTGGTTTTCTGTTGCAGCTTTGCTCTAAATTTGTCTAACTTTTTGTCATGCTAAGCAGTAGACAATCACTGCATGACAAAATTTCTAAACTGCAAACAGCAAGTCAACCAAAATTATTATTTTTTTTGCCAAGATTATTTTCCAGAGATGCCCCCGACTCTTCTGAAAATGAGAAACTCGGNAAGCTGAAACCAGGACACTGGTTACATATTTTTATAGTTGTCTTCAATGACAGGGATTCTACTGTGCTGTGCATAAAGAAAGAAAGATACCATCAGTGTCAATACGCATTCAAATTATCAGGTACCTTTGCAGCTCACGAGCCCATTTAAGGTACAGGGACACAAGTATATGCCATTTCCTAATGGCAGTGCAGTAGCTAATGTTTTGAGCTTACATGATAATAATAATAAGAATAGTGTTTGTCTTCCCCACCTCCAAAACCCAAAACCCACCTCTGTCAACCCAAAAGAAGGTGTCACTTTTTTAAAACCACAGGTCGCCAAGTCCTTCTTCTGCTTTGCTCTGTTGTCCTGCTGCAAATGCAGTCAAGGACGGTGTAGAGACCCATTAAAACACAAAGGAAAGAAATAATAGCCAAGTGCCCATTAAGTGGCATAAACTGGGGACTATCACACTGGGATGAGAGGAGGCATGTAAAGGATGGAGAAAACAAAAGTGCCAGTTTACTAAAGGCATCATTCAAAGCACACTGATATCTTTAATGGGCTTCGGGCTAGGTTCAAATTGCACTGATGAGGCCTGAGCGTAATGTTGATAGTAACTGTTTTCCAGCATGCTGCTTTGACAAAGTATCTGAACCCCAACCTTCAACAATGTTATTTTTCTATGTAGTAGTGCCTGTTGAACAATGAGCATTACCCCAAACTAGATTGCATTTTTAATGAAGTAGGCTGTAGCAAATCTACATTTTCAATTAAAGAACATTAAAACATGATAATTAAGTACAACAAACACATTTAAATCCCACCTCTATCCATCTGATAGAAGAGTTAGCAATGCAAGGATGTTGGCCTTTCTCTTCTCTCTGGATGCCTCCTCACCGAAGCAGCAATGGGGTGCAGTCAGTGCCAGAAAAACACAGAAACCCTCCAGCAGCATCTGTCTCCTGAAAGAAAGACTTTAGTGACTCCCCTGGAATTACCTTAAGGACAAAATTAAGCTGATGCTTTTGGCACACAAAATATGTATTATACTCCTTAGGAATAAAAGTCTTCAATGAAGATGGACTTCAATGAATGTTTGTAGGAATTTTTAGACATTTTCACAATAAATGCAAGGTATCATAAAAAGTACTTTCTTCCTCTTTAGCATTCCCAAATATGTATCTGTTTAAAATAAAACAAAACTGAACATATTCAGAATGAAAATATTCACTGTGAGTTCATCTGTGGGATGTTAACACATAAAAGTGAGCATCTATATTTTGATGCATCTTATTTACACCCAGGGAAGACACTAGGAATGTTCTAAAATCCTGTGAAAAAAAATTAAAGGACCTTACAGTCATATGGAATTTATAAGAAAACTGGCCAAAATTTTGTACCTGAAATGCAATTTCATTGCAAAAATATGCAATATACTTTTTTCAGTCATATCAAATATGTAAAAATATGGTTGCAAATTGAAAGTAAAGTGAAACACAGATACACCACAATTTTCATTCTGGTACCATTACAAGGAGCAAAAGAAGATTACATTTTTACCTTCTATATTCAATTTGTTCATTTCTTTTTTTTACTATGAATGAGACACCCATTAAAATATTGCAAGATATTTAGTAGGTGATCTAAAATGATTAAAAACAGGATTAAAAAAAAAAATTCCAGTGCTTGTCAGCATCAGTTTTCTCATCAAATTTAATACAAAATAGCTAATGAGGGCAACTCAGCCCCACTAACGCTGTTCAAAATGCAAACTTGATTTTCAGAATACTCCCTTCCATATTTAATACAGTGATGATTACAAGAAAAGCTATGCTCCAATATGTTAATTTCATCTCTGTTTTTCTGCTGATGTTACTCTTCATTTGAAGATTACTGTCAACCTCTATTCTACAGGAGATCAAAGTGAGGCATCCAGTTTGTACCAGATGCCATCATAAAAAATTACATTTAAGAGATCTCCAGTGTAATTAAAAACTCTGTATAAAACATCTCAAGGAGAAAGACATACTGTACCAATTCTCCACTCTTTAAACAACTTCTGGGAAGGTGACAAAATATGACTTAAAACTTATGGTAAATGTGCCATCTTCTTCCTTTGAAGTCCTAATTAATTATCTTACCTGAAAATCACTATAAACAGGAAACCACGGGTCTGCTTTTGCATACTGAGATGTCTGGGTTCCTCATCCCCACTGATGCACAGGAAGACCATGGGAAGTTCTGCTAACAATTGGATCTTGGACAAAGAATTGCAAGGGTAGAATATGTCCATGGTACTGAATTTATGTTGGGGACATATCCTTTCACCAAAGGTTATCATGTACCATGCAAGCAGCTGAAGTCAAGCAACAGGTCTTGCTGCCTGGTTGTAGTGCCCTGACCCCCGAGGGGAGCCCCAGTCAGAAGTGGGGCCTTTGTCTCTTACTGCAGTGCTGGGAATGCATGAATGCCAAAGGCCAGAGGAGAAGGGATATAGATGGACCAACCCATGTTACATTTCCAAAATCCAGCGCAAAATAGAACCAAGAAGAAACCAGGACACTAGAGAAAAAAAATCTATGTTTCAGAACTGAATTATGTTTAATTTAGCCTGCAATATGTTTCTTTTCTATCACTTTATTGTAGTTTTTGAACAAAACCATTGTTGTCTGGTACTAAGGCTCAGAGGTCATGCAGAGAGCAAGATGATAGCCCAATACCAGCCAGGCCACATGAATATATGCAAGGTAGCATAGATAGGTCCAGGCCTCAGAATCCAGCTATCGTCCTCACCTTCCCTCTCCAGAACTGCTCCAAAATTGTCTCCCTTGGGCACCCAGGAAACAATGAGCAGTTGCAGCTAGCCCTGAGACCTCAACAGAAACACATCAGATTCATGGAACGTAAACTGTTCACCAGCGTATCACCACATTCTCAAATAACTGTCAAGAGTTAACTACCAACGTAAGGTTGTCTCCCACTGACTGCTTTTATTAAACAATTCACAAAGGTACTGTACTGACTGAGTACCACAGAAGACACTAATTGAAATGCATCCAGCTGCTGCTGATGCCAAGAATATGACTATAAGCAGCTTCTACTGTTTATAGACTTGAAAAAGATGAAAACATCCAGTCTGGCATGTAAAGGGGCTGCCAAATCCATCCTGGAGAGCAAGTAATAGAGTTGGTATTCATTAACCCTTCTCTATTGGCTTTTTTAATGTAATGAGATACATCTCGGTCCAACCTACAAGCAAGATTTATTTATTTTTAAATGACAAAGAAATGGAAAATACAAGGCACTTGGCAAAGTATTTCTTTGAGTACCTTGGCAGGTTGTCATTGATAATGGAATTGTTGTCTGATCTTCAGTCATTTGCAATTTAATTTACCTACAGAATCTATCACTTCTTCTTGCACATATTTCTCCACAATGTGCCTATTTACCTTCCCAAACCAGGAAGAAATACATTAGATGATTTAAAGGGTAGCCCTTAATGCAATTTAAAGCCTTGCAAATTGATTTTCCTTAATGAACTTTATATTCTGACATCCTGTCGTTTTTTCTCTAGTACATTCAATTAGGCTATAATCAGTTATTAAGGGTTAGATAATGGAAACGTGACATCATCCACACAAGGCAGAAATTTTTTCAAGAGATTAATTAAAATCTAATTTTCATACAAGACTAGACCATCTGAGCCAAAAGGTGCCTATGATAATTGGAAAAAAAAAAAAAAAAAAAAAAAACCCAAAAAAANCTAAAAAAAAAAAAAAAAAAAAAAAACCAAACAGAAAACCCAAGATGGGAACAACTGGCTTGAGTGGATGCTGAGATGAGAGAGAAGCATAACACATTCCTCTTGGGGGTATAAGAGAGAGAATCTTTCCACGTTCATTTAAGAAATGAATGTGCTGTATTCATCTAAACCATAGAAGAACAAACATTGTGAATTGAAGCATTTCACTCTGTTCCTGTAAAAGACCTGAATAAATTTCTTCGTGGATAAAAAGCAAAAGCTATTCATGCTATACTTTCAGATAGACACATACACATTAATAGCAGTAGTAGAGGTACTTAAACCAGAGAGACTTTGTGGGTTTTTTTAATATTAACATCTGATAGAGAGGAGCTTTGGGTTCAAAATATGTATCTAATCTTAACTGAGAATACAGCTCAGCAGTTCCATTTACCCCATATAAAAGAAGGAAAAATGTTGTTATTCTGCCAAGAAAACTGATCTATTTATCTGATACAACATTCCCTGTCAGCATTTCTGTACAGCTCTCCCCACTCAATATCACTGCAGGATGTCTGTAGAGGATTCAAATCTTCAGAGGTCAATATGTCAGGTCCAACACAGGGTTTGGTTTTCCTTCCCTCTGTTTTTTTAAAAAGAGGCATATTCTAACTAGTCTTAAAACAAACTCAAATATAATGGTTATATTAACAACTAAGAACTTTGTAGTAACAGTATCCATATTGCTGCAGTATTTTGGAGACCCTCATATTTCAGAACTAAAAAAACACAACTTAATAAAAATAGCCAACAGAGTACATAATAGTTCTTAACATCCACCACTGCTTTTCAAAACACCTTCTCACAAGCATGCCAACCTATGAGCAATTTTGGGGACATTACCTCAAAGGTAGGTGCTAGAACTAAAAAAAAGGTTCAACACGTACAAATAGTCCTTGCTCATGTAGCTAATCTTCAACTGACACACTTTGTGGTTGCCTTACTGGCCTCATCCACTGACTCTATTGGATTTTGTCTCCATTTATGTCCAGGAAAACAAGAACCAAGCCTAAGGGTGACAATCTTCCACTGAGATCTCTTTGTGGGATCTGGGATTTGAGCTGGTTCTTTTTTGGTCTTTTGACTCTTTGTTGGCTCTTTTTTGTAGGATTAAAAGTAAAACTCCAGCTCTTCTGTCTAGGTTTTCACTTATTGATGGCTTCGAAACTGCTGGATAACTCTTTTTCTCAAAACAATTTACAGAAGCTATAGCTTTCATTCAATTCAAAAAATGTATGTTCAACATCACTTTTTTTTTTTCCCTTGAACTTTCTAGGCTTTCTTTTTTCCCAAAAACTTCCAAGCATTCCAGTAACCATCTATAACCGTAGTCTTAATTAAGAAAAAAAGTGTTTTGGATCATTAGTCTAAGTCTGTTTGGAAAAATTGTTACAAAATTGTAACTGAGGTTTTCAATGACTGTATTTCTTCCCCAGAGATAAGGCAATTAAAGTTGTTTCCCATAAAATCAACCTTCTCCCCATTGCCTCAGTGTAGGTGTGCAGAAGTAAGAACAAATCAATACAAGAATCTATTCACAGGGAAAAAGGAACAAATATATCTTTATAATTACAATATGTAACACATTCCACAGCTGCACGCCACTTGTGAATAGTCCTGATCTGAATGTAAATACATGCTTTATGCTGAGAATAAATTAAAAGAGGAACCAGGAACACACACAGAACAAGCTAGTGCTTTCTATATGTCTTTAAATATATGAGCCAAGTTATTCATATTTTCTCTGCATTCCCATGATATACTGAAGAGCAGCCTCTGTTGTAATGTATGGTGCAATGGAAATATAAAATAAGAACCAGTTAACTGGCCAAGAACCTGCAATCTCTCCTTAAATCCACACTCTTTATAGGCATATCAACATTACCTAACTCAGTTATTAGTTAGGTGAGACAGAGAATATATCACACAGGGAAGACATCTAGATTTAAAATGAGGTTATTCAAAGTACTAGAGACCAAAGATGAAGATTTCTTTATTGCATACATGTTTGCCCTTACACTGAAATGAACCCATGATTCAGCACTGGGGCTGCTTAGGGCATTGATAATACTAGAACAAGTCTGAGAAACTTATTCAGATTTGTTCAATATTCACTCAGATGTGCAAATATTTCTCATATCCATTCCCCCAAAACTGAATTCCCTCAATTCATGGAAACACCAAATGAGGAAAAGCAGTCTTTGCTGTTTCTCAGTTTCCTTGCCTGGGAATTCCACCCTTAAGTGTTTGCTTATCCTCTCCTTCTCAGCTGCTCCTAAGCCACACTGCCTGGAAAACTCCACTTCCAGAGCAGTTCATGCTTGTCAGCTGGAGGGGACATGCCCTGTGGGCATGTTGGGGTACAGGAGGGCTGTTGGAGGAACAAAGATGCACAAAATATTCCCAGACCAAATCCCAGGCCATTCTATTTCATCTACAGCAAGAAAATGGCTATGGAAAAAAAAATATGCAAAACATGGAACACTTTTAGAGAAATTGCTGTTCTTCATAATTATTTTTTAATTTACTCTCTTCTGGATGAGAACTGAAGCCCTTGTCTCCTAGTCAGCACAAACTTCACATTTCTTGATCTGCATCTGGGGCTTACTGAAAAATGAGCATGTTGATTACAACTCTCCCCCTCTACCATTCATCCTCAGCAGCTGCTCTCCTCATGTAGTTCCTAAAACTAAAATGCAGAACCATTTACTTATTTATTTTTATTACTTATTTTGCTTGTGCGAGTTCTCTCATCTCCTTTTTCAGCTCCCTGAATATTGCTGAAAGAAGTGAACACTACTTAACTTTTGGCAAAGTGCCCAGCTGCACCCTAAGGCATGTGCAAGACCATGGAGAGAGGGACAGTGCCACCACGATCTAGTGATGATAACAAGGCCCAAAGCCCAAACTTTATAGTTCTCCACTGCCACCTCTTGCTGCAAGTAATAAAGTTATTAGAATCTCTGAGGGGTGGAAACTAGGGATGGGGAAGTAATGGAAAACAACTATTTTGTATGGTTTTGGTCATTCTAATCCTTTGCAAAGCAATGCTGTCGGGTGAGACATACTTAAAGGAGTTGGTGCTCCCAGAAGTATTCTTGATTGCTTTTCACAGCTCTCCCAAGAGGAATTCAGCTGTGTGCACCACCTGCCAGTCACACTGCTCCCATATTTTCCTTTTCAGTCAACACATTGGGATCTGCCCACTTTGCATTCACAAGAAGATGGGTCTTGTGTTTCTGTTTCCTTTCATTTCTGTTCTTGAGCTACAGCCACAGCAAAACCA
>VZTL01051319.1:13988-34680 GCA_013400535.1 Scopus umbretta | reverse complement strand
TTTTTTTTTTTTTTTTTTTTTGCGAGAACAAGGCAGAAGAGAGACTAATCTTTGCTGATCATTACACTTAGAGGAAGGGAGACTGTGAGTGCTGCCAAATTTTTATCATGTTAGGACATTTTATCACACTGGAACATTTTCTCATGTTATCCGTGGCAAACTTTCCATTGCCATACAAGTGCAATCCCAGTCTACTGAATACATGACAGTGACAATGGTTTGCTGAAATACCTTTCAGATTACTCCCTTTCTCTTTTCTGTGACAGTCATCTCATTGTCTGATTTCTTTATAGGAAAGGACATTTGTGTCTCTGAAATAGTGGAATTCATCTTTATAGCTTAAATGCTTATTTTACTTTCTGATTTTTTTTTAATATTTTATCAAAAATGCAACATGTGCCCAAGCTAGAGAAGAAGAAAAAAAAATCTGTGCCTTTACCTGTTTGCATAAGACAAAGGGACTTCTGCAATTTGTAATCCAGCATAATCTGACTAATAGCAATCTAGAAAATGGGAAGAGTCAATGGAAAGTCACTATCTTAATTTGTAGGAATCAGGACATAAAATTAAAAAATTAGAAAAAAAGAAAAAAAATAAAGTACTTTTAATGGAAAGAATAATAAAAAAGAGTTAACCGAACAAAGGAACTGCTATCGAACTGCAATATACACAGACTCCTCTATGTTAATTGTAAATATTATTACTCTGTGTAAGTATTTCTGCAAGCATTAATTTCTGTCTTAAAAAATAAAAAAAAAAAAGTGGAAGAAAACTACAAGGCACAGCCAGTATTAGATGACTTTGGCCACCTCTGGGTGATGCAAAGAGCTAAAAGGAGACAAAAAGCTTGGAAAATATCACCTACATGAACCTATTTTTAAAAGGGTCTTAATTAGTCCAAGAAGACTAAGAAAGGTGTAGCAATATTTGAATACTTAAAAGATTGCTGCTGATCAGCCATCTGATCTACCTGTCTGTGATAGCAGGCATAAGAATTAATAGCCTTAAACTGATACTCAAGGGCAGTCTTTGGAGATCTTTTCAACAGAAAGGTGAAGGAAATTCTTAAGTTTGTTATCTGGGGGAACAGAAGAGTCCATATTACTGAGTATGAAAAAGCCCCAAGAAGCTTTCAGAAGACAGGAGTTTGTCAAGAAGCAGAGGAAAACAGTTGGTCTCCACAGGCAGAAGAACCAAATGACCTCTCGCCTTTCTTCCCCTCCAACACTCCAAGCTCTCTGCCAGCACTTTTATTCCTCTATTTTACATTAGTCATTATAAATGCATGTTCAAAATCCTGCTTTATGCGTAAGGTAGTCCAGGATCTTTGCTAGCTGCTCAACATGTGAGAACAAGTGTTTGCTTTCTCCTTCCTCATGGCTGAGAAACCCTCAGGAGTTCCTAGGTGGACACTGCTCAGAGGGGCTCCTCTTGGTGATGCCGTACTTCCTGCCTGTGTCAAAATCATCCCCTTCTTTCTCAACATGTCCTGTCTGGTTCTTATCCTTCTCCTAGGAATGGGAATATAACATAATCATTTGTTCTTTCTCTCTATGACTCAGCAGAACCATCCCTTCAACTTTAAACTGGGGTTCCTTTTTCTTGGTACAGCTGATGTGCTAAAGCATGTAAGAAACATTGGCTCCTTCACAGTATGACACTTATTAGTCGTATGGCAGTATTAGTAAAATAATTGAAACTAGTTCACTCTCAATAATCAATGAAGCCTAAGTATAATCAATCAAACCTAGATGAAACTAACTGACTGATAAATCAGAAATACAGGTTACCTGGAGAGGTTGCCATATATATACACACTCTTATCTGTGTAAATATATTTTGCTGAATCTTGCACTATGCTGTTATTTAGCCTGTCTTGTTATTTTCTCTTCTGCAACAAATAATAATAGTCCTACTATCCTAGCATGGTAACAGTATTGAGAACCACAAACCACTGAAAATAATGAATTAGTTCTTCATAAATCATTAGTTTGGTTTACAGTACACAGAAATTATTTTAAAAAAAATATTATCTCTATTTATCTGTTGGCTTTGAGTTTTTTTGTGCTTGTTCATGGGACCAATTTTCAAATTTTTCTTTATAACAGGAAAAATATAAACTTAGTCTTTTTAAAGAAGACTGAGATTTATGCCTAATCAAGTCTGTAGAAGCAATGACCATAAAAGAAGTAACCCAAAATGCATAACAATCACCAAAGTTGGAACACTTTTATCCTTTTTTTTCTGATAAAATTAGTACAATGATGTAGAGAATTCCTCTAAACAAGATCCTCTGTTGGCTTAAGTTGATATTTTTTCCAGATATTCAAGCCACATGAATCTGATTGTCATCTGTACTTAAGGCCCCTTTTAGAGTTCTTGAGAAGTGTGTACAAGGGCCTAGATGTGGATAGAGAGTTATTTTATGACCAGTTTAATATTTCTTTTCTCTGTCAAGATGAGATAAAGATTTTAAAAGGGGAACTTCAGTTCCCAAAGAAGGAAATAAACTATTCTTAACACTAACATTATACTTTATTTGCTCCAGTGACCTGGGGAAAGCGTGGAAAGGAATTTGTGGGACTTTCCTGCTAGTTTTTCCATCCAGAGATGGTTTGTCCTGACTGGCTTTATGGAATCTTTGTGGGTTTTTTTTTTCCTGTTTCCCAGAAGAAAAAAAAATTGAGATTTATGCAAATATAGCTGAGATGACTCTTCTTTTTTCCTAGGTTTCTCTGCAGTTTCTTTGAATAGTTGTTTTTTCAAATATGGATTAATTCTTTCTATTTCTCACATTTTCTTATCTGTCATACTATTTTATAAATCATATATTGTATGATGCATATATTGCATGGACATCTTAAGTGCCATATCTTCTTTCTTGTTTTTCACTTTTCCATAGGGACCGAGAAAACATGCATGCCATATTAATAAGTGACAGACTTGACATTTAGGATGCTTTTTCTAAGTGTGCATGCTTTCTTTTTTTTTTTTTTTATTTTGATTCTATTTCTGGTTTTACAGCAGAATAAGTAATTTATCTGGATGAAATATTTAATAACTGTCAGTTTAAACTTACTGATGGTATCCAAAATATTTGAAGATGTTAAGATGAAAGGATTTATAATTAATACATATTTTCTTTTAGTTTCAGTTTAGATTGACAGAAGATATTACATCCACTGCTGGAAAATAGAATTAATTACAGTTTGATCTCTTGTAAAGTTAATATTTTCGGTTTCCTAGGTTTACCTAAGCACTTCAAACTGTATTTTCCATTCAATTTATAAATGTATAAGTGCTGCAAAACAACAAAACGCATCCCTTTTCTGGCTTTCACAAGGGAGTTTAGAGCCCATGACACTGTGATGACTCCAGAGCTGCTTTCTCAGAGATGACAAATTGTGTTAATTATAACAAATGTCAGTTGTTGAAATGATTTATTACAAGAACAATGATTGGTTGGTTATGCACTGTAGAATGGAGGCCATGCAAGACTGTTTCATATGAATGCAAGCACAGTCTATTCACAATCCCAGAAACAACATTAGCTATAATAGCTTTGTAGATCAATTGATATTGTAGAACAGGTAACTAATTAACATACTGCTATTGTAAGCATCATGCCTATTTAGGTAAAGTAAATGGGAATCAGAGCAACATGTGACTGTGACCATAAATTTTAAGGATGTTTTAAATTTTTAAATATATGTGCTTACTGTTCTTCATTCCAGTGCAAGCAACTGACATTTAATATGTTGTGCCTGTTTTAAAAGATATATGTATGAGATACGTAAAAATGCACTTTAAAAAATCAATAAGAACATATTTGATTCCTTTATTGTTTTTTTTTCTTAAGCTGAGGAATTTTTTCAAAGGGAAAACAACTTGCTTGACAGGCTTTTAGATGGTATTCATAAAGTATTAATTGCCTTGTACTTGGAAAAGAGGAAAAGTTATTTGAAGTGCGTTTGAAGCTATTGCCTTTACCGTTGTTTGAGGTTAATCTTATTTTCTTGAAGACACAACATGATAAAATTACAACCAGAAAGCAAAAGAAAGAACTAGAATGATATAAAATGCAGCTTTTTTTTTTTTTACTGACTTACTATACAGCCTTGCTGCTGAACAAAAACAGAATCAGGGTTTTTGTGAACTGTTCTAAGAGCTCAAAAAGAGAGAAACATGATGAATAAGCTAAGGATTTTATTCACAGACTTTAAAAAACTGAATCTGATTAATATCTCTGCTCATATGATGAAAAGGTACAGTTTGGATGGCTTTGGCTGACATTAAACGTGACTTATCACCTTTTCTTAATCTTACAGAAATCTGTTCAAATACTGTTTTGGGAGAGGAATTTAAGAGAGAAGAGCAGAACAAAGAGAAATCTATCTCATCTACAGCCTGAAAGGTAGAAAATTTGTTTTAGTCTTATCAGTTGGGCCCTCTTTTCTTTGTGGATATTGTAGTAGACAAAGAGGGGAGGACAGAAGCTTCTGGGTTGCTAGATTACTTACAGGTAGTATTCATACTCTGTTGAAAATAGCTTAAGCAAAGGAAGTTTTGATATTAAAATTTCTTTTATTAAATATTAATGAATATTGATAGGAATAAAAATGGTCCCCATTTTCGTAGGGTTCAAAATAATCTAGGGATATGATCTAGCTTTTCTTTTTTTCCACTGTGGTAGGCTGACCTTGGCTGGACACCAGGTGCTCACCAAAGCCACTCTATCACTCCTCTCCTCAGCTGGGCAGGGGAGAAAAAATGTAATGAAAGGCTCATGGGTCAAGATAAGGACAGGGAGATCACTTACCAATTACCATCATGGGCAAAACAGACTCAACTTGGGGAAAATTAATTTATTGCTAATCAAATCACAGTAGGGTAATGAGAAAACAAAAACAAATCTTAAAACATCTTCCACACACCCCTTCCTTCTTCTTGGGTTTAGCTTTACTCCTGAATTCTCTACTGCCTCCCCCCCCCCAGCAGTGCAGGGGGCTGGGGAATGGGGTTTATGGTCAATTCATCACATGTTGTCTCTGCCACTCCTTCCTCTTCAGGGGGTGANCCCCCCCCCTGTCACCCCCCCCCCCCCCTGCTAAAACCTTGCCACACAAACCCAGTACATCCACAGTGCCGGGAATAGTTAGAATAAAGAAGTAGCAAAAATCATCTCTCCAACACCCAGATTTCCACTGCCCCTGATTTTCCAAAAAGACTTTAGATGGCTATTAGCATTTCACAAAACTCACCTTTTGTGCTGAGATAATTTATTTCTGGTTAGGATGGTAACTTATACTAATTAAGATAAACTGTTTCTAATTAATTGAAAACTGGCATTTGTAGACTGAATTCTAAATGGCTGCAAAAACCACAGAAATCAGAGTCAGATAAATGCTATTGATTTTACAAGTGTCTGATTTAAATTCCTGGATATGCATTACTCTTATGCATATTTATACAAAAGGTTTCAGAAATCCAGTAGTAAGTGAAAAAATCACTCACTAACCTGGCTGAAAACTAAGGATTAGTGGGACTACACCTACTAAAAAGGACTATCAGTTATGTAAGTGTGCTTGAGTAAGGTTCATTTTGAGTTGATGTTGGCCATTTATTTGACTGTAAGAGAGAGGGGACAGCTACTGCTGCATACAGAAGAGAGTCAGAATAAATGGACAGAGCTGATGCTGAAATAACTTCTTACCATCTCCCCTTTGACGATTTGAAGCCTAATGTGGTATTTCAAGCTCAACAACATATTTTGTGGTCTGCCAGAAAGGTCTATTTGAACTCCATTTGATCCGAGTAATATGTCATTAGAGCTCTCTGTCATAGAATTATGATTCATAAATCCTAACCCCTAAAATCAGCACTGTTCAGGATGGGGCCTGGAGACTGAACTTTTTGTTCAGAAAACAATGACTAATCATTGACTTACCTTGCACATATCATTGTGACAACAAAAGGATGTGCACTCTTTCAAATCCTACAGCTCATTTTTTTTCAGACCACGAGCCAGTATAGTAAGAAAGGAGGGTGTCTTCCTCAGGGCTACTATTTTTTTCACAAGGCAGAGACAGAAATTAATCAGTAGCATGCTTGTTAACTTACTCACTTTCAAAAGCAGGAAAATAAACAAGAAATGCTTAGCAACCAAAGTCATACGCCGTGAGACTCTGGCTTGTGAAAATATATACCACAACCATAGCCCTCATTGTTTTCCTCCCGCTATTACTATTAGTACCCCATTTCATGCTTTTTTCAGGAATGCCTTCAGTATTCCAACAGTGTGATCATAGATGACTCCAGAAAAAAGCTTTATATGATTATAGTGACCTAGATGAAAAATTGTAGGTTTAGTCATGCTCTGTTAACATAAAACACCTTCCAGTGGTACTCAGCACCTCTTTATCTGTATTTCTTACTACCTTTATTCCTGGCTGACCCAGTGAGTTAAAAATGTCAAACTGTGTCAGCTTTCCAATAATTCAGATTGATAGGGCTAAGCAAGCAGAAGGGAAAAGTGAACTTGGCTTCGAAAAGGCAGCCTGAATTTCCTTTCCTAAAGCAAAGAGTCAAAGAAAAGCACTTGCCTGGCTGTGACAAAGTTCCCTCCCTGTGTCTCTTCTGAGGCATGCACAAGCGGCTAAATCCATGACGATATTTAGGGTTCTCTTTGAACTTGGACTCAAGTCTGTAAATGCCATTTCTCTGCTGTAGTACCTACTTTTATAACTTGTCAGCAGTCTGCACGATACCTAGAGAGTACTGAGGCTTCCGGACAGACCCTGCATGTAACGACCTCCCAAGTATGTTGTATGTTTTAGAATATCCCCAGGCTTGAATGCCTCAAGCGCAGGCAGCTGCCCAGTGGCACTTCCCAGGGCCACAGGCCCTCCTTTGCCTTCCTCCCTGCTACCTCGGCTTTTAGGTAGATGGGGAGGCAGAGAACATGTAACTAAACTCCAAGAAGGGCCCTAGTTCACATAGCACAAGGGAACATCACTGTAATGTAGTGCCATGACTGAAAAATAATATGTGCCTTGTGGGTGGCTTTTAAGTAGCTTTCAGGTTGCAGCATAGGCGGGGGAACAGCGATGATCTCAAGATCAACTCTGGAATGAAAAATTTGAGCCCGGCCTATTTCCTAAGAAAACGACAGGTTCAGTGATACAGTTCATGAATTAGTAGGAGCCTGTTCTTGTTGAAGAATAGCAGGATTGACATTTTGGGTCTGATGGAGCCACTGAGCCCTGATGTTACAAGAGACACTTTCTCCCAGTTTCTTTGTTATAGAGATTTAAGGAAAGGATATAACCACAGTCTACTTCATCCACTTCAAGAGAAGCTGAGCTTATGCTAGCACTTAGTGTGCTGAACTCAGTACGTAGCATATGTTTTTTTTCATGCTACTCTTCTCTAAAGTGCTTCCTTTTCCAAGAATGTGCTGTAGGGTTACTCATTTGACCTAGGTCAATTCAGCTCTTTCACTCCTTATAACAGTTTGTTTTCTTAAAGAGCTACAAAGAACTATTTCTTTTACAAGTTAGATAAGCATGAATAAAGAAGAGAAACTAAAGAAATCCTTGCCTGAATAGAGAAGTATGTACAGTATTTTAAGCTGTTATTAGAAATACATATGAGGTCAGTTATCCTGAGTAGTTAATGTCCATTATGATGACTTTCAGAAAGAACTACATTTCTTTATGGCAGTAGGCTAGTAATCCTTCTGTGAACAAAGCCACCCCAACATATTAATGGAAGATTGCCTAAATAGTGATTCCAGCATCTAACCCCTTATTTTAAACAACAAAATCAAGCAAAACACCACAAAGACACACAAGGCACAATGTTTCTCTAAACACATGCCAGATAAATAAATAATCCAAAACATATCTGAAGGCTTCTTACACTCATAAACAGGGATTTCAAGTCAACCATATGTACCATAACTTATTTATTACAACACGGAACAAATACATATTTATTTCAGACACCAACTTACGAAGGAGATAAAAATGGACAGAAATTTTATTATGCCAAGATACAATTAAGTATGAAGCAAGGTCTTTCACAAAACGAACACAAAACCAGAGCCCCAAATCAAGTTATGCTGGAGAAATAAAAGAATGTCACTAATATCTCAGCCTGAATATACTGTAAATCTTTCATCTCATAGTACAGAAATGTACCTTTTTCTAGTATGTAGCACTTAGGCACATTAAAAAAATAAAACAACAACAACAAAAAAATCAACTTCCACTCTTCTTTTTTCTGGACAATTGAAGTATTTCTTCTGCGGTTTGTTTGTCTGTTGTTGCTTTTCTAACGTAAGAGTGGAAATGAGGGACTCTAAGTGAAACGAAAGCCCATTAAAGCAGACTAATCCATTTAGGGATCAGTACAGGCTTTCTGGAGTCTATTGTCAGTGTGGCAAAGTGTACACCCTGCTGAAGGTAAGATATTTATGTGAGAAATGGTGGAAAAATGAGAATCTGAAGCATATTTTTTGGCATCAACTGTACATAACAATCAGTCAGTCAGTCAGTCAGTCAGTAATGAACTATCAGATGACCTCATGCAGGGGTGTAAGAAGTTGCATGCTTTCCATTACACCCTTGGGGCTCTTTTCAGTCATGAGTAACTCCCATTTTCGCAGATGGCAAAAATAGTTGCTCTTCCTTTGGTGTCCAGGGTTTGATTAAAAAAAAAAAGTGCTACAAAAATAGTTAATGAAAAGAGCAATTTGCAGAACTACAGCTAGGCATTTTAAATTCTTAAGCACTCAGTGCAAGAGTATGCCTTTAGCTTAATAGTTCAAGAAACCGGAGTGCATGTAGTCAGGCCCGAGTACAGTTGCAATTTCTTCACTTACAGGATGCAGCCTGAGAGCTCCCTTTGGGTCTTTTGCTACTAGGACCTCAGAAAGAGCAGAGAGAGCACAGGAAACCTGTGGTCCTCCTTTAGCCCTTGTGTCCTAGTCAGCCGAATATCTGTCTGCAGCTGGAAGATGTTACTCTGCTCTGTGGAGGTGGCATAAGAGCATCAGTCCTGAGAGGACCCAAGGGGTTTTGTGACATTTGTGGGAGACCCCAGTTTGGTTTGTTGTCACTAATTTGAATCAGCATCAGTCAAATCCTCAGGTTTTTTCTGCAAGTTTGTTTTAATCCTAAAATCCTCTTATTAATGGGTTTCTAAATGTAACATATAGTAAATGACACATGCAGCAGAAGGAGCATTTAGTAAGCTAAATGTAGCAAAATCAATGTGCAAGTGTTTGAAATATAGTAATGTGATTGTTTTTAAAAAAAGGTAGCATGTTTTTATGGATTCAAAAGTGCTTTCATATTTTTCACCTTTAGCAGACTTTCAAGTATAGGAACTCTATAATAATCCATGTTTTAAGCCATTGCATAGTGTATAAATAACTTGTGTTTAAAAAAAGCATATATTTTTAAGTGATACTTTAAATCTACATAGGAAATACGAACCACAGGAAAGACATAAACTGCTACTATTTACTCTGACTCAAAATAATATTTTCCTGCAAATCCACTAGCAGTGAAATAACTAGTTGCTTAAAACAGGAACATGGAAGGACCATAGAATCCCAGTTAGTCTGAGAAACGATTGCTGTGAAAAAGTATTCCCCTTCTTAGATAAGATCTAAATTAGTTCTGCCAACTATGTTTTAATCTCCTCAAGATAAGGAGTAAATTGGTAAAAAGCAGAGCTAAAATTATAACCCAAGCCTAAAGGGAACAAAACAATTATTGAAGAACTTGGTTTCTTGTTTCCTGAGGTATCATAATCTAATTTTAATTTTAAAATTTTCAGCACTTCTTCCAAATATCAGTTTTATCTTCACTCTTTTTTGTTATTCAAATATTATGCAAATGTGAATTTTACACAACATTTTACTACAGAGTAAAACACATAATTGATAGCTCAGTTTTAAAATACTGAAATGAGTAGGTACCCCAATTCTGTAGAGTGTATGACTTAAAAATCCATAAGCAACCATTTTATAAATGTCTTTCTGCATCAGAAGAGTACAAACTGTGTTTGAGTGTTTGCAGCACACCAAACTACTATTCTTCCTCAGAAAATGACATTGATTTCTGACATTTCCATAAGAATTAGTTAATAAAAACATGTACTATACATATATTAATCCTGCTGCAGTCTAATTATGAGGATTTTGAATAAAACTTTGTGCCATTATTGGGGCTGATTCCTTTTTAACAGATCCATGGGAGCTGAAAGACTGTGGTGTTCAGAGACCTGAAAATGACACAGAGTTCTCAAATTAGCTACGGTCGCTCGGCACATCTTTAGAGGTGACTTGCTATTTTCAGTACTCAGGTGCCTGGCAGCAAACGATGAACAAAAGCAAGCAGTGGCCAGAGCATTTATCATTATAAAACTGGCCTGAGACAGCTTTTCCAAATGCATAGTTTTATTAATGGAGAGTCAAAGCAAATAAGAATAATCAGTAAAATCAGTAGACACTGATGTAGAAGCAGAAACTTGCAGATGCATGTTTACTATTTATTAAAATTTAATTTTTAAGGTCACTTTATGAAAAATAGAATAAAAGTTACTTCAGGAAGGTAATACTTTTTTTCTCTAATAATCAGAGGTGAAGTACTATTGCTCTTTCTCAAAAAAATGACTGCTTTGCCTGGTTTTAATAAACAAAGGTGATGGCTTAGTTCCAAGGAACCCTTTTAGGCCTCACTCTAGCAATGAAGATTATCATTCTAGACTTCTAGAGTTATGGGGATTTGGGGTATTCTTGTGAAGTGTTCCAATGTTAGTAGTCATGTTTTTTGTCTCACTAGAATTGCAATCTTCAGAAAGCTCTATTCGGCACATTTAAGAGGGGCAAAATGCATGTAACCTTCACGTTATCAATTTCCATCATAAAAGTAACAAGCATCAGCAGTAGGGAAGAACTAATTCATCTGTTCCACTTCCATTCCTAGAGTAGGATTACTCACAACAAATCTGTCAGAAAATCTCTCGCTATTTGTGGGATGGTGTCTTAAAGAATAACAAGTAATAGTTTTATTTTTTACATCCTTTAGCTATACTGCAGCAGAAGCTGGACCTAAAAAATAAAAGGTATGTAAGTTGTACATATGTAAATGTATATATATAAAAATATATATATCTTTGTTTTAAATGTAGGTCCAGCATGGGAAACTATTTCACTTGAGAGCCTGCTAGTTTCCCTTAGTAGACATAGAGAAACTATCTCTATGTCTTCAGGTGTCAGTAACCTGCTCTTGTGCTAGAGCCACCAAGAATGTTTTTCTATTTTGATCCAACTAAAATTTAATGTCGCAGCTGTACATACAAAGAAATTATGCATATATGTGTACATTAAACCCACTGGTAGACTGTAAAACATACATTAATCCTCGTTTTTTCTGTAATTGGGTAAGTGCTGTATTTTTTTAAAAAAGAAAGTAATTCCTGTGAATACATGTTAAATGACAATGTCAACATTCTTTCGTCAAAGAGGACTGTTGTATATTTTTAAAACAATGTTTTTCCCTGAGCTGGCCTCTTTCCACATACACTTTTAATTGGAAAAAAAGAATGTAAAATCTAAATTATGTAATCCACCTTTAAATCATTTATTATAAATCTGTTTTTCAACAGAGAAGAAAATAATCTCCTCATGATTGCTCTTATATAATTGCTTTTCTTTATGTTTAATATAATATACACAGCACGATAGCAGAAAGAAAAAACTGTGAAAGCCTATTAGTAGCTCTTATTACTCATTTGGGGTATATGAAGTCACACAGGTCTTTTGCCTAGTCATAATAAATACAAAATTTGAAGTAATTCAACAGAACAACCCTGTTTTTTATCTACTTTTACTTAGTTCATCAGATTTTTACTGCACAAACAGCAAAAACCAAACACAATGATCTTACATATTGTGCCCTGAAATTAAGCAATTATTTTCTAGAATACTAATAATAGCAGCTACCTCTACAGATCTTTTTCTCAGTCATGTAGTGTTAAAACTAGAAAGATCTACACAGACAGACCTTGTAAGTGGCATATATTGCAAATAAGATATGGTACTCAGATTTGATTTCATCATACTTAGCCTTTGGCAAAAAGAAAAGAAAATTTTTAAACTTTCTTAGAATAGAATTGTCAGATTTCTAACAAGTAGCACATTTTGTAAGGTATTTGTAAACATATTCTGTATAATACAGTAAGTACTTGGGATTTTTATTCTGTGAGTAAATAAAGTAAGAAAATAAGTATAATCAATAGCATTGTATTACATTTGTTTCAGGATTTACAGTTCTGACAGGAATTTAATATCACAAGGCAAACTGGTACATTTTTCAATTATATTCATTTGCAAGTGAGTTAAAGACAAAATGGTTGATGTTTAACCATCAAACTGCCCGTGGTCTTTTCACCAATGTTTATTTCCAAAACACTTTTATTTTCTAACTGAGAAAAGATAAAGTGTTTACTTATCCTGCTTAATACTCCATGAGTTTGCCTTGGAGTTTCAAATTGCTGATATAACTGTATATCTAGTAGAAAACCAATATAATATTAATAATTACAATGACTACTACTGACATTAGGTTAATTCAAATTGTAAAAGCAAAGTCAGTGAGCATCCTAGGTTTTCTTATTTAGTATTTTAAGTATTCAAAATCTATGGATCAGTTTTACAGAATTACTTTTTGTTCAAGCTAGAACTAAAATTGCCTAAATATGCGATTCAGTTTGCTAGTTGTTTGCTAGTTTGGAATTTGTCATGAAACCTTAGAAATAGTTTGACCAAACTCACAGAACCCAAGTTTGTTATACCTGTGAGCATGGGCAATGTGAAAGAGATGGTGTTAGAATCCAAGGCCTAATTTGACACTAGGTACATTTTACAAAACTCTGCTAACATTTCACATGGCAACCTAATTATTTTGGTGCCCATATCACCAATGATTTTTCCAGTTTCTATTTGTTCATGAAATGTCTGGCAAGCTCATGATTCAATAATGGTATTTCAATAAATTCTGTTCCTCCAGTGTAATTTTTTTGAGGGAGGTGGTTGCAGGGGTTCGATATAGCAGGTCTGAGTTTGGAGTGGTCCCAGAGCTTACTGTCAGTGTGATTTAAAATGGAAGTAAATCCTGCAAACCAATTCAATCATGTATCCACAAAGTGTTAACAGTACTGTATTCATTGTAAACAGGTTTAACTTTATACTGAAATTATTTTAAATATAGACTGCTTGCAAAAGGCCTAAAAGTATCAATGACGCATTCACTTTCTGTGAATCTTATGTGTCCATTTCTGGGGGAAAGACTCTTTTAAACTTTTTTGTCTCAGCAATTAACTGGTACTTACCTGGTCTGTGCAAATCAGATAGTGGAACCACCCTGAGCAGGAATGGTGCCTGCAGGTGGTGTCTGTGCATGTTCATCATGAGACACAAAATACTGTTCTGGCACAAAATTCCTGTGAATACCCACAAGTTTCTTTTCCTGAAACTCACCACAAGCTAAAGATTTTTTCCTTGTGCTTTGCTAACCAATGGTAAACCCATTCCCTTAAAATTAGAAGCCAGAAATTTTCATTTAAATTTTGGTGCTATCAGCACAATTTGAAATCATCTAGAGAACTTATGCTTGAACATTCCCATTTGTTGAGTATGTTTACATTTCCATTTTTGAATATGATAAAAGGATAATATTTTTCCCAATTATTTCGAATATCACATGGATATTCAGTTGTTATTGCTTTTCACCTCTAGACATTTATATCTCTCTTTTGTGTGTGTGTGTGTGTGTAACTGAGCTCTTTCTCTACCTATGGGATTTGCCTGCAAATAATATACACGTAATTGTTACCTTCATTTTGCTGCAAATGTTTTAACTCCATTAAATTCTCACAAGACTGAAAGAGTTAACATACAGCATTTTGTTAAACTTGTGACAAGCATTAAAAATGATCATAACACAAGTCCATGATTAGTATAATGTTAATGTTTACAAAAAAATACAAGCCCAGTTGTCAGGTATTGAAAAAAAGTTTGAAAGTGATGGTCAAAAGAAAAAAAAAAAAAAGACACACAATCAAGTCTGGCAAAATGTGTTCATATGGTTAAAACTGGTTAAAGAAAAATGTAAAAGTTGTGCATGGATATTAATAGATTTTTTTCCCTGCCTCAATATTTGTATGACACATTGACAAATCTCATGGCATGCTCATGGATACCATCATACAAATAAGAAATTTTAATAAAGAATTTCCTCTCATCTTTGACACTCAGCTCTTCTAGTCAGGACTTTTTATTGTTTGTGTGGCATGAGATGTGCACTGAGCTCTGAACAGAACAGATATTTAATCAGATATTAACAAATAATTAAGGCACTAAATTATCCCACTCTGTATATGTAGTCCCAAATAAATTCTGTTCATTTCTTTGACTGAACATTATTTTATATAGAGTGAAAAATTTTACTTTTTTTCCAAAACTTACAAACAATTTTTTTGGAGAAAATAGAATCTAATATGGCCAAGACCAAGAGTTCATGCCAGTTCCAGACAAAAATTTTGTATCTAAGTGGATAATGCTTCTTGGAACTAAGAAGTAAATTAGTGTTAAAAATTATTTTAATCTTTTTAAAGGTGACTGCCAAGTCTGAAATTATCTTTGCACATACATTACTTAGAATCACATAAAAGTTAGACCATTAGTCATAGGTTAGATATAGAGCTTATCATATTCAGCTAACATATGTATGGCTATTTCATTCTGATTGACTTAAAATTTAATTAGTTGTACTATGATGAGAGAACATTTATCTGGAAGCAAACACAAGTTCATTTCCAAACTATGGGTCATCATGTAGGGTATACGGTCACTGCAGAAAAAATGTCATAAAATTTTGTGTTAGATCAGAATTAGAACTTATTCTATAGGGACTTCTTTTTTCATGTTATATTTCTAAAGATAAATTCCAGTGTGCTTATTAACTCCGGTACAACATTCATTGTCTTAATGCACCTTATACAGCCTCCTGAAAGTTGTCAGTTTGATAATTGGATGCACAATTTCTTGAGATTGTACAGAAGCACTTCTACCCATCTCAGTAATGTCTTAAAAAAACCCTAAACAATATTTTTGAGGCTGCAAATATGTAAGGTAACAAAATCAAACACAAAACTTGAAATAAATGGAAATACATTATGAGGAATGGAATAATTCAGGTTATAAAATATGTGGTGATTCTGTATCCTCTTCACAATTTTCAGTATATTTCAAAAAAATCAATGTGTTCAGATACAATGGTGATTCTCTTAATTTCTATAGTCTGAGCTTATAGTAACACAAACTATATCTGTCAAGTATTTGTTCACCAGCAGCCCAAATGAAAATAAAAAATTATTTTATTGCATTTCACAGTTTTGCATCCGTGAACTCCGCATATAGTTGTTATACATAATACAGGTTGACATATTTAAAGTCAAGAACTGAAATGAATCTACAGCTATGTTAACAAGGACAAGCAGGCACAGTTCCGTAACTGTAGCTTTACTAAGTTTTGCTGCTGTGTACTTAGGGGTATAGAGTAGTTCTGCCTGTACCACAAACTGTTGCTTGCTAAATGTCCTGGTTTCAGCTTAATTCAGAGTTAATTTTCTTCCTAGTAGCTGCTATAGGGCTGTGTTTGGATTTAGGATGAGAATAATGTTGATAACACACTGATGTTTTAGTTGTTGCTCAGTGGTGTTTATACTAGTCAAGGACTTTTTGGCGTCCCGTGTTCTGCCAGGGCCACAAGAAGCTGGGAGGGAGCGCAGCCAGGACAGCTGACCCCAACTGGCCCAGGGGCTATTCCATACCATATGGCGTCACGCTCAGTATAGAAACTGGGGGGAGTTGGCCAGGGGGCAGTGATCGCTGCTCAGGGACTGGCTGGGCATTGGTCAGCGGGTGTATCTATGCATTGTGCATCACTTGTTTTGTATATTCTTTTTTCTGCTCTCAATCCCTTCATCTCCCAGCCTGTACTGATATCAGGGGTTGCCCCGACCCAGGTGCAGGACCTTGCACTTGACCTTGTTGAACCTTATGAGGTTCATACAGGCCCATCTCTCCAGCTTGTCCAGGTCTCTTTGGATGACATCTAGTCCTTCTGGTGTGTCAGCTGCACCACTCAGCTTGGTGTAATCTGAAAACTTGCTGAGGGTTCATGCAATCTCACTGTCTATGTCATTGATGAAAATATTAAACAACATTGGTCCCAGTACGGACCCCTGAGGGACACCACTTGTCACCAGTCTCCATTTGAACATTGAGCTGTTGACCACCACCCTCTGGATGTGACCATCCAACCAATTCCTTATCCACCAAACAGTCCATCCATCAATCTGTATCTCCCCAATTTAGAGAGAAGGATGTTGTGGAGGACCATGTCGAAGGCTTTACAGAAGTCCAGACAGATGACACCTGTTGCTTTTCCCTTGTCTACTGATGCAGTCACATGGATTCATTCAAATGGAAGGAAGTAAGATGACTAAAAAACTAACAGGAAAATTGAGTAGATAGTTTTGGAGTGACAATTATTAGCTCATTGAGAAGTTTCTAGAAGAAATTTGGCTATGAACAAATGTTTTAAATGATGAGATTAAAAAGACATTTGTTATTGTAGGCAATTATAAAATTATTGTCTCCCAAAAATATGATGAAACTATAAGAAAAATAAAATAAAATCAGATACAGTAAAAAAAAATTGCAAATAATATCTCAAGCTTAAATTTGGGGAATTAGGAAAATAGTTTCTAGGCAATTAAGAAATTAAGCTCAAGAATAGCTTTCAAACTTAAGAGGCAGAAAGCTGAATTTGCAGGTTAGCAAGGTTTGAAAATGTTATCAGTGTTAGCTTAGAAATAGCAACCTCCAGTACTGGGAGCCTGGATTTGATTAACTAGGAATTTCTTTCCAGTTCCTTGTTCCCATGTGTGGTACCTGTAACATCCATCCATGTGATACCAGTGAATCTCATGTACTATTTACATATACACACATATCCCCCCACCCCCCTTACACAGCTACCCTGTTGTTTTAATTAGATACTCTGGCTAAAAATTTTTAAAGGGCATTTCTCTTACAGCCTGCACAGTTCTAAACATCTGTCAATTTAAAAGGAAGAAAACATCTGCTGAAGAGCATCCTATCTCTTGATATTCAGCATATTCAATAGTAATGTTGCCCTTTTCTCCTCATAGATCACTGCCAGCTTTATTTCTACAGTCATACACATTCTTTGATCTGTGATAAAATTTGGTTTGGCATGTTACCCTGAGAGTGACAGTTCCTCAAACTACACTTTATATAGCTATGAAGGAAGTAGAGAATACACTGTCCAATTCTATATCCATGAACATTTTTGCTTAATTCATGATTTCTTTTATTTTTCTATATACTGTTGTACAAATGGAATGCATTCTTCCATCTGAATTATCTTTCTGAGAAGAGTTTTCATTCCTTTTATTTGAAGTCTTTTCTTATTTGTCTGCTGGAATTACTTTCATTTTTCTGCAACAGTCTGTGTTTTCTTTTACTTATTGTTAATATGATACTTTTTTAACCTGAATCTGATTAATTTGATCCATCTTTTGGCATTTGTGATGTTTCACATTTTCATAACAGCATGGTGCTTTACAAGATAAATCATTCATTGCTATATTTGTTTTCAAAAATAATGGGATGACAGATATTCTTTTTCCAACTACAGAATTAGTAGCATGAAGTCCACCTGAAGGCCAGTAACTAGCAGTGTAGCTCAGGGGTCAATACTGAGTCCAATCCTGCTCAACATCTTCATTAATGATCTGGATGATGGGGCAGAGTGTAACCTCAGCAAGTTTGCTGATGACACAAAACTGGGAGGAGTGGCTGATACACCAGAGGGACGTGCTGCCATCCAGAAGGACCTCAGCAGGCTGGAGAAATGGGCTGACAGGAACCTTATGAAGTTCAACAAGGAGAGGTGCAAAGTCCTGCACCTGGGGAGGAACAAACCCCTGCACCGGTATGTGCTGGGGCTGCCCAGCTGGAAAGAAGCTGGGCAGGAAAGGACCTGGGAATCCTGGCTCTTGGGCGTCCAAGTTGAACATGAGCCAGTTAAGTGCCCTTGCAGCAAAAGTAACAAATAGTATCCTGTGCTGTGCACAGGAGTACTCTGTCCAGTTCTGGGCTCCCAGTTCAAGAAATATTGGCATACTGGAAAGAGTCCAACAAAGGGCCATGAAGGTGGTTATGGGACTGGATCACCTCTATTACGAGAAAAAGGAGCGCTAGAGTTGTTTAGCCTAGAAAGGAGAAGACTCACGGGGTATCTTATCAATGTGTACAAATATCTGATGGGAGGATATAAAGAAGGCAGAGCCAGCTCTTTCCAGTGGTACACAGAGACAGGACCAGAGGCAATGGGCACAAACTGAAACACAGGAAGTTCCGTCTAAAAATCAGGAGAAACTTTTTTACCATGAGGGTAACTGAGCACTGGTACAGGTTGCCCAGAAAGGCTGTGCACTCTTTGGCCTTGGAGATACTGAAAAGTCATCTTGACAAGGTCCAGGGCAGCCTGCTTTCTGTGGCCCTGCTTGAGAAGAGGGGTTGGATCGTGTGACTTCCAAATAGTTCTTCCAACCTCAATGATTCTGTGACTCTGTGATTCTCTGAATCAAAGCATGACTAAATGGTAGCAACTACTTATGTATTTTCTAACAAAATTAACATCTTAATGCTGCTCAGGGGTCAAAAGGGGACATGGGGACAAGAAAATGTATCATTATCATCAATGCCCTGGACAATGGGACATAATTAACCATCAATAAATCTGTAGACGATACCCAACTGTGCGGAGCAATCAGCTCACTGCAGGATGTCATGGTCATTTAGAAGGATCTCAAAAAGCTAGAGGAATGAATGTGTGAAACCTCATAAAATACATATAAGAGAAATGTGAAGTTTTGCACCAGGGATTAAATGACCCCATAAAGCAGACTGGGTTGGGAATTGACTGACTGTGGAGCACCTTTACAGAAAAGAGTTTTGAGGTGTTGGAGGTAAACAAGCTGACCATAGGTGAGCAGTGTGCTCTTCTATTATAGTATTAATATTGTATGCACCATATCTATTAGCATGGTGCAAAATACCTGATTTTCTTCCCATTTTGTTATGAATTAAAACATTTTAACATCTCAGTGTTAGCACTGTTACACTAAAATCCAGGAAACTTGGTCAGTTCACATCAGTTCAAAAAGCCTGATGGTAACAATTTTAAACTGGGTGTGGAGAACTGTGTCTCAATTCACATAGATTTCAGTCTACTTTTTAATGTAATTTTCGTTTGGTTTTGAAAACCTCTCTACTTCATTTACTTCATTCTCTTTACTGCATTTACACAGGCAGGAATTACGCCGATCCACAGTTTGCCATCTCCAGTGGATCAAAATGCTAAAGCTCTATTTTTGCATTCACCATGATTCTGAGACTGGTGCCTGGAACAAGGAAGATAGACAAATGTTATGGCGCTGCTGTCATATTCAATTTTTGGTGAATGAGGAGTCTCCAGATGGCAGTATTGAGGTAATCCCACTTAAATCCATCTTTGTTTTCCCCTAACGTCTACAAAATTGTATTGTGACCCTTGTTACTATCTCTAACACTGAGACAAGTAATAGCTGTCAGCCATTGACTCTACTTGTACTGTGACTGTAGTCCATATAAACTCCTTTTTATCCATTCATTTGAATCATAAAGCTCATGCTGTTCCTCACAGGAGTTTCTTTATCAGTGGAGGGTAGGTTCCCTTCAGTCAACCCTATATATGGGTTCACAGAGGGAAAGTTCTGTTTCATTTATTTGATATCCTTCTATGATAAGGTCACCTGCCTAGTGGATGAAGGGAAGGCAATAAATGTAGTCTTTCTGGATTTTAGTAAGGTTTTTGATACTGTCCCTCACAGCATCCTTCTGGACAAGTTGTCCAACTGTGGAATGAGCAGGTTCATGGTGTGCTGAGTGAAGAACTGGCCAAAGGTCAAAGTGTTGTAGTGAATGGGGCTGCATCTGGCTGGCAACTGGTCACCAGCAGTATTCCTCAGGGCTCAGTGCTAGGGCCAGTTCTGCTCAATATTTTTATCAATGGTCTGGATGCAGGAGTTGAATGCACCGTTAGCAACTTTGCTGATGATACCAAACTGGGAGGTGCTGTTGAGTCTGTTGAGGGACAAGAGGCCTTGCAGAGGGATCTAGATAGATTGGAGCACTGGGCTATGATTAATGGGATGAAATTTAACAAGACAAAATGCTGTGTTCTGCACCTAGGATGGAGTAATGCCGGGCTTGAGTATAAATTGGGAGAGGAGTGGCTGGAGAGCAGCCCTGCAGAACGGTATCTGAGGCTGCTGGTTGACAGTAGGCTCAATATGAGTCAGCAGTTTGTCCTGGCAGCCAAAAGGGCAAACCACAATTTGGGGTGCAATAAACACAGTATAACTATTTGGTCAAAAGAAGTGATTATCCCTCTGTATTCAGCATTATTGTGGCCTCACCTTGAGTACTGTGTGCAGTTCTGGGCCCCACAGTTTAAGAAGGATGTGAAGGTCCTTGAATGTG
>VZTL01051319.1:1905-13867 GCA_013400535.1 Scopus umbretta | reverse complement strand
AGATGGTGAAAGGACTAGAGGGCATGACTTATGAGAAGCAGCTGAGGATATTAAGTTTGTTCAGCTTAAAGAAGAGGAGACGGAGGAGTAAACTCATTGCTGTCTACAACTTCCAGAGGAGGTGAAGTGGAGAGGGAGGTGCTGGTCTCTTTGGCATCCAGTGATACGATGCATGTGTATGATTCAAAGCTGCATCAGGGGAGGTTTAGACTGGACATTAGGAAGCATTTCTTTACCAAGAGGGTGGTCAAACACTGGAACAAGCTTGCTAGAGAGGTGGTAGATGCCCCAAGCCTGTCAGTGTTTAAGAAGCATTTGGACAATGTCCTTAATATCATGCTTAAGCTCTTGGTCAGCCCTGAACTGGTCAGGCAGTTGGACTAGATGATCATTGTACATGCCTTCCAACTGAAATATTCTACTCTATTCTATTCTATTCTATTCTATTCTATTCTATTCTATTCTTTAGTCATTTTACTACGTTTTTTTTGAGTCAAGAGTGCGTTCACTTCCTTCACAGGTTCTTCTGCTGCTACAGGGAGCAGACCTTGCCACATGCCCACTTTCACTGCCGTGACCTACAGCAACAAGTTTTCTTCGATTTCCAAAATTTCCTTTTGAAACTTCACTCTCTTGCCAGCCCAGCTCTTTTCTTTCGTGCACACTTAGCACCAGCCCCTACAAAGTCACTAAACCACCTACCAGATTTCTATTAGCAGTATACTAGCTAGTGTCACTCCAGGAGAAGAGAGCTCTGTTGTATGATTCCACTGACTATAAAGCCTAATTTTATTCCATGAATCTCATATATCCAGGCGAAGGTAATTAGGGCAACGCAGGTAGTATCCAATGATTCCTCAGGCTCATAAAACATCAGAACTTTTCTAAAGGTGTTTGCATGCTTGTTCTAATTCCTTGGTTTACACTTCAAATACTGGTTTTTTTTCCTAATTTGTTATTTGTATTGTCTTATTGTTAGTTTGATTTCTACCTGCTACTCAGTACTTGGAAGAGAAAAATCGTTGATTCTGAGGGGTCGCATCAACACTCCAGTAATATTAAATAGGTCAGTCTCATGCTCAGTTTAAATTTATGTGTCTTTGTAAAACAAAACAAAATTCTAGTTTCCTAGAAGCAGGAGAAAAATCAGAGAATAAATTAGCCTTTACAGGTTTAACTGTCCTAACTTCACTAAACAGAAGTAGTTTTTGAAGGTTAACACAGCTGGTAAAAGTGATTAGGAAAACTACCTTACCTTATGGAAAAGGGAGCACAGAGCCCTTTAAGTGCACTGTAGTCATTACCTTATGTTGCAGTGTGACAAAACCCTAAAAAACTATAGTATGTGTTATCATACATCACTAGTAATGAGGGGAAAGTTTATACTTTTACCTGCAGAGAGTCTTGAAAGACAGCAGAGATATCATGGTTTCATGTAAACTGCCAGGCTCATCAGACATAGGAAGGAATGTAAAGCACCTGTTGCAAATCATTTAAAAAATAATTTGGTTTAAAAAATTATCCCATTTCTGCAGTTCCTGAGAAGAAATCCCATGGCACTTCATAAACACAGGATTTGAATTTCTAATTAAGATGGGAGATAATTTTTTTACACATGTATAACTAGTCCAAGTAAATAGATTTCTTCATTCCTGAAGAAAGAAATTGTCTTTTCTGAACAATTCAAATGGAAAAGACAAGAAAATACATTTTGATAGTTATGGTGATATAATGATATCTGTGATTTTCTACCTTTTACTAACCTGCCAATAGCTGCTGTTGTCTTGTGAGCTTAGGTGTTGTAATTGCCTCTGACCGTGAGGCCTAGAAGGCCTGACCGTATTTTCACAGTAATTACTTACAGTTTCACCTAAAATATTTTGATTACTTTACATTACTATAATAGTCAATACCTTACTTAGGAAATAGGTTCTGTACCTACCGAGTGCAGGCTTCACCAGTTCTCAGGGGTTTCAGGGCTGGTTTTGTACTTTATGCAGTTGCAAAGAGGACAGAAATGGACATGATAGTAACATTTCCACAAGGATACATTTGTGGCCATAAAATTATGAAATTCTTTAATGCTTTAATTAACCAGTTGACCTGGAGAAGCTGTAAGATATCCATTGCCTGTGCTCAGAAAGAATAAACGACACACAGAGCTTTATGGACTGTCCCTGAAAATGTATATATTATAAAAACCTTCTCATTTCCATTTTGGTTAGTTTAATTTAGCAAGAGAGATTTCATTTTTTGAGGTAAGTGCACTCTAGAACTTCTAGTAGAGAAACTATAATTGGCTGCACAAAGTGATTAGGGTCGTGTTTGTTGTTTATATAGTTTGGTAAAGCGATACCACTGTAAGCCAGCTTTTATTTTGGCTTTCTGTGGTCTGACTTTTCATTATAGTACAGTGCTTTTTATTTTTATTTTATTGTTACAAATAGTTTTAAAAGAGAAATCTGGTTTTCTTCCTCAACATCAAAATTGTAGGGTCTAGACTCTTAAGTATAACTGGACCTAATGTGCAATTACAGATACGTTCAACTAACAAATCTGTCAGTGCAATGGTTTTGTTTCTCTCTGATTCCAGATTTCCTCCCTTACTTTCAACATCATTTGAAATTCAGATCTAAAATACAAGATGACAGTGGAAGAATAGCACATTTTGAACAATGACCTTAGTATTTATTAGGAAACAAGACTTCAGTAATGGGACTAAAATATCAAATGTTTTGTTTATAAACATAATACACTACTAAGCCTCAAATTGGAATTGGAGGAAGTTTTTGGAAGAAAGACACCTTATTTCTATATTCATGTGATTTGTGATAACACTGCTAGCAAAAGTGCTACCTAAAGGTAACTCAGACATTTGTTTCTGAGATGTGGTATCTTTGACCTTTGTAATATTTTAAGATATACATAGCAATTACATGGTAACTGTAATCTTTCCTTTCCAAATCACTTTCTTCAGACAGGTTTTGCCATTCTGACGGACACTCTGTAAACAGTATATACACAACTGAAGAATGCAAAGATATTTATTGGCCGACACAGACGCTAAATCACAAGGACTAGCAAGGTCCTGAGCTAAGCATTAATATGTTCACCATCCTTGATGAGTGTCTGCAGGCCAGGCAGCTGGAGCCACGTCAGAAAGTCAGGGTCTCTGACCTTCTGTCTCCTGATTCTCTGACTTTTTCCTTGGGATTTTTGTAAACTTTCATATCAGTATTTCTCCTTGTGAATCCTTGAGTTGCTAATGCTGTCTCAATGATTGTACTGTCTGTTCTTTTACTTGTTTTGCATATCTTCCTTTCACAGACTTTCTCACAAGTTAACATCTATTAGTAAAACTGAGTCAAGGTCACAGAGGCATGTGGCACCAAACTAGGGCATAAATTACAGACATCAGGGCCCTAGAGAGGAAGGTTAGAGAAAAATGGGACACCTCTGAACAATTTTTCTGAAAGAAAGCCTATTGACAACTCTGGGATCACTGTGCAAATTATGGATAATTAGGAATAATATATTCTCCAATTAAAAAAAATTGAAGATGTAATGACAGAATTCTGTACAAAATTAAAAAATCTTTTTACAATGTTCTTAGTAGAGTACTCTAGTTTAATTTAGAGGAAAAGCCTGAATGTATATTTAACGTAGCTTCAGAAAATGGGAAACACAAGGATTCCAAATTAAAATTTGAGAAAACTAAAAATATTAATTTAAATTCTCACTTAACTCACAAACTAAATGCATTAACATCTTGAGAGGGAAAACATAAATTATAGTGTTTCTGTGGGTTTCATTAAGATCTATCAATTCAGCTAATGGTACATGAAATCACAGAGATTGACACAAACCTCCTAATGGAAGCCAATGGGAAGCTTGTTTATTGAAGGGATGAGAAAAGACAACATTGGTCAACAGTCCTGGGATGTTCTGGCTGACAGTAACATTTTATTTATTGGCTTTTAATGACTGATTTAAATTCCTTAGAACCTACTAAGGAATTTTGTTTAAAGAAAAATTAGGCTCTACAACAACTATCCAATTCTTATTTTGGAACAGAAAAGTATACATTCTTACCTGTACTCTGGACACTACTTTCCTTCATCCTTGAAGGATACCAACACTATTAATAATTACTAGTCAAATTCCTTTGCTTACTTGTCACTTCAATTCCAAACAAGTTGTTTCTCAGAATTAGGAAGTACAAAATGAAGAAAATTTTTGGCCATTCCCCAGGTTATGTACCAATGCAGTGAAAAACATGGCAATTCTGAGGGTTTTTTGTACAAATTCTCCCAATAAATCTTTTCTTCCAATATTGAATTCTAACCACATAAAATTTTCCCTTATAATTTTAATTTTGTGTCCTTTGGATCAGATCTTATCTGTGTTCCTTTTTCCTTGGAATTGCCATATTTATAAGGAGAGATAATACACTGTTTAGACCAGTAAGTATATAACTTCCTCTTACAATTTTTTCATCTTTATAGCCTAAAAATTAGTAAAACTCTAGCACAGATCAACAAAGGTTTATGATAGCCTTTTGGAAAAAGATCTTCACCTGGCTTAATTTCTGAATAGAGTCATCTTCTGACACATTTCCTGCTCTTTTGTGGTATTTTTCTCCCAAAACCAGTATTTAAATAATGATGTTAGCCTTGTACAGTACCATTGTATTGAAACAGAGATATAAAAGGGAACAATGGAATTTACTTTTCACAGGGACACAAACATAGATTGGATGTTTAGATCTCTTCCTCCAGGGTGTGCTTTTCTGTCTTTCTCAATACTACTGAAAGCATGGGATCCAGACTACCTGACTAAATACGTCTACTCTACAGAATCCACCTGAGGCTTCAGTTGTAATCAAGGTCACATTATAGGCAGTTTGTCTGATATATCTTAAACACTTCTTTTAGGATGGGATGAATCTCATCTAAGGTTTACCTAATTGTTTCCATTACCTATGTAGAGAGACTTACATGTCTAAGATATAAATACAAAAACTAAGCCAATAAATATTTATATAAACTAAGATAATACATTTTTTTTATAAATCAATACAATTATATATCTTTCAGATTCCTTTCATATGTCTCATTTCTCACCATACGTCCCTTTTTTATCTTTGTTACAGAAATCTTAGTCTGATATCTACAAATACTTCTACTGGATACACAACACAGGATTTCATTTCCTCTCTCTTCTTCCTAGTTTACAGAACTTTTTTGAAAATTTCTATATGCAGTAAGTTCCCAGTTCAGCAATGCTTTCTAAACTTATTACTTAGCACATGCTTAAGTGTAACTGAAGTTAACAATAATAATAGTGCAGTTAACAATAATCTTATACAATAATATTGTACAATTATAATAATATTATACAACTATGCGTCTTGTTGACACCTGAGACTATATGATCATAATCATCTACTGATGGGTGTTGTGGTTTAAACCCAGTCAGAAGCTAAGCACCACACAGCTGCTTGTTCAGCCTCCTGGCTCTAGTGGGATGGGGGAGAGAATCAGAAAAAAAAAGTAAAACCGATCGGTTGAGATAAAGGCAGTTTAATAGGATGGCAGAGGAAGAGATGATGATGATGATGATAATAATAATAATAATAATAACAGAATATACAAAACAAGTGATGCAGTGATGCACATTGCAACTGTTGACCAATGCCCAGGCTGTCCTCAAGCAGCGATTGCTGCCCCCCTGGCCAACTCCTCCCAGTTTCTATACTGAGCGTGACATCCTATAGTATGGAATAGCCCTGCGGCCAGTTTGGGTCAGCTGTCCTGCCTGCGTTCCCTCCCAGCTTCTTGTGCACCCGGCAGAGCATGGAAAGCTGAAAAATCCTTGACTAGACTAAACATCACTGAGCAACAACTAAAACATCAGTGTGTTATCAACATTATTCTCACATTAAATCCAAAACACAGCACTATGCCAGCTACTAGGAAGAAAATCAACTCTATTCCAGCTGAATCAGGACAATGGGAAATCATATAAGAATTTTAAGAATTTCTATTTCAGTAGTAAGTCTTCTGGCTTGATTTTAAACTACTTAACACATTTTATCTATGCCTGCATATAAAACATGAAATAACAACAAAGAAAAAAGTCCATCACATAAGCATAAGAATGTCATGACTACAACAAAAAAGCTAAACATTTTTCATTATATATCTGATCTTCCCACAGTGTGCAGAATCACATCTTAAGCTGATGCCAATACGTATCAGGAAATGAGCATATTATGGAGAAAAAGAACATAATTAAAAAGTGGTTTGGTCTTGTAGAGAATTAAAATCCAACTGCCAGTCTGATAGCTCTAGAAGTTTAGAAATAAAATTTCATGTTCTCACACTTCTGCAAAGTGTGCTTTTATGACAGCTCAAGAGGCTGAGATAACAACATCTGGGAAAACCTGGTAACTGCAGGATGAATTGAGTGATCTCTGCTTCACTTTTAAATTTACTCCTGGTCATTTATGTTTACTGCTGTTTTCTGCCTGTGGACACATTATACTTTTATGGATGTGTGCATCTCCAAACTGGCTAGAATCAGGTTACTATATTAAGAAGTCCACAGCCATATAAGAAATTAATATATGTGAGGTGATGATAAATGGGGTTTCATTGTCTAAATTAATTGTTCTGAAAGGCTATACTATAATGAACAACTATCAGAAGTGCCTGGCTCATGAAACTGCAAGTTCTTGAATGAAGGCATGATTCAAAAACAAAATGAACATAAGAACTGTTTATGATTGTCCTAAGATACATCAGAGTTTCATTAGTTGAATTAGAGGCTACATGAACTAAAGGTTTGCTTGTTATAAAAAGCATTTGCAAGACTATGAAAGCCTTAGTGTTCCTTCTTGATCTGTCACTACTTTCTCTCCTACCAACAAGTGCTTTCGTGCACCTTAGAATTTGCGTGTTCCCAATTTATAAGCAAGTAGATTAGCCCCTGATGAGGTAGGAATTGATGGTGCTGCACTCTGGCAATTACCATGACAATGTTACTGAATATTTTTCACAGTGGCAAAGCAGAAAGGTTATTTGATTTGATTTGAGGAGCTGACAGCCTGTTTATTCACATAGTGTCACAGAACAATGAAGTGGCACCTAGAATATTGGCTGATTGCTGCTTTGATGCACTTTCTCTCCTTTATTCCTTTTCCTTTTGTGCTTGCCCTTCTTTCTGTATTACTCCCATTGCCAATACAGAGCCACAAAACAATCCTCCCCAGCACGTAGACTGTAAATGCCTGTTTAGTAGCTCAGCTCTGCCTTTAAACTGGTGGAAGAAGTACAGTGTTTCATTGTGGTTCCTATTCTGTCGAAAACGTATAACTTAATAAACTGTTGCTGGGAACAAACATACATTAAATTCCATCGCCTTCTCTGCTCTCCCTGTTGTTTCCACCTTCTGAGCTAAGTTCAGATAACTGTGAGTACACTCTAGTGCAGAGCAAAGACATTTGGTGTCCGCATAATGAGCACACTAACTGTTGGCTACTTTGCAGATTTCCTTTTTCTGTCTGCAGATACTACTATAGATACATGAGAAACCTTTTCCAAAGAAAATATAATTTTCTCACAAAAATTAATTTTCAAAAATTTTCAACAACATTAAACTGTGACTTGGTTTTGCAAGGTTATATGCTCTTCAGTGAACGTCCATAGAGCTATATGAGGATCATTTTTTTTCTCATTACCACTAAGCTACTTACTGTACGTATCGTGAGGGGTTGCACATGTCAAAGCAGCTATTTCATGAAACCAAATCATACATGTATATGCACACATGCATGTACATATACACACACAGCAAATACACACTTTTTTTTCTCAAAGATATCCCAAAATCATAATGCTATCTTCTTCTCACCGGGGAAAATCACATAAGTAAAGTTTTATATGAACATGCTGTTTAATGTTAATTTCTATATTTTAAGTATTAAAAGTAAGGTTTTGTACATGATGTTGGTCATTGAGTGAGTTAGAAAACCTGTTCTCTAATGCTGAGCCTGAGAGTAAACAAATTAACTAGTGCCTCTGTTTCTAAGCAATTAATTCCTGTAGCTAAATATAAACACTTTAACAACCTCCTGAATGAAAGTGCTATAACTACCTAAATACAAGTATATAGACGTGCACTCCTTCTGAGCACCAAGGCACTTAGCTTTCACCTAAGCTCCACCACAATTCACAAATCAACTGGAAAAGGACTAAATGACACCTAAATTCATGGTAGCTACAATCCAGTAGTCAGGCTCAGACCATGAATAAGCTTTGAGTTTTCTTTCAGTCACAGCAGTTACTTTGGTTTCATTCAAAAACTTCCTGGGGAAAAATGAATCTGAGACCCCGATTCATTACTCTTCTTAGTACCAGAGGATTCAAAAGCATAAAAGAATGTAATACAAGCTACAGACTAACCTGGAATGAGGACATGCTTCACTCAGCTAGGAAATAACTAAAGTTATCTAAGGTCATCACAAACCATATGGCTTTTACCATGGAAAATTTCTTTCTGCTGAGCTATGCTGTACACAAGGAAGGTTGCTGTGTACCTAGGAAAAGTAGGCAAAAAGGTTTTTACACTTCAAATCTTCTAAAGAGCAAAAGTGAATACATCTTGTACACAGAGATAAGAATTTGTTATTAGTCCAATTAAAGTTTTAACAGCTTAATACTCCAGACTATTTAATGCAGAAAAGCCTCATTAACAATACAATTGTTATTCCAAAAAACACTTACACACTCCTAGTAGCTATTCTCGTTCTCTGGTATGGTGCTCGTATCTAAGAAATGTCCCCCATGATCTGAAAGTCAACACTTAGTCCTTCCTTGAGAAAAAGAGGGGGAAATGATTTTGTGACAAGGTGACAGCACCGTGCCTTCTCTGCTGAGATGAGTATTAAATCAATGGTGGAGGATTCTTCCTCCTCTTACTAGGAGAAATGCGATGCTGATGTCAGTGCTTTCTTTCTCTTTAAACCTGGGGTCTGCTTGTGGTTATTCTTCTGTTTTCATGACACACTTTGCTTTCTTTTAATTGGTTGCAGGTTGAAGTTTGAAAGCTCCTCCCAGCCTCCCCCAGTCCTGTAACCCCAAGGGGCTGTTGTTTGTTGCACAGTGGTTCCCTGAGGCTGCCAGGCCTTTACCACACAGAGTATTCCCAGGGCTCAGGCTAAAACAAGTCAGGCAGCAGTCACTGACCACTGGACAAATGTTAAACCAAGGCCCGAACACCTCAGGCTGAGGCAACTGTAGACAAGTCTTGGCCCTACGCTACCAGGTCAGTACAAAGCCTGGCTCCTTCTCCTGGTAATGGCAAAAAATCATGTGCATTGACCTCGAGGATGAGGAAAAAGTGGTCAGATATACACTTAATGATAAGCATCTTTTCCTATATATAAACATCATAATGCTTTACAGAAACCAGTGATTTTGCTCTTACCATCTGGGAGATGGGCAGGAGACATCAAAGTGCTCACTAACTCTGTTATATCATTAATTTTGGGATATTTGAAAATGAAAATTTAATTCTAACATGGAAAGGGAAGGTTAAGGTTCCACAGTTTATAGTGGAGAGGATGCTAGCTACTTGAAGATAGGCTTAGCTCTTTATTCAGGATGTAGGTTAGTGCAGAATAGACTTAGAACTGTAATTTCTGGAAAAGTAATTTTGAAAATATATGTCAAAAATATGTAAAAAATGTATTTAACACTCATCAGGTTCTGGAAAAACCTTAAATTCAAGGTGCTGAACAGAAAAAAGCATTATTATAGACAAAATATCTACATTCAGGATAACACAGTATCTGCTGTATTTAGACAGTACATAAATACAGTTCCATTATGTTGCCTTTTTGGTGGTAATCCAGAATATCTCACAACATATTTGTATTTACACTGAAACAGCCAAAAAATCCTTTTTTTTTTTTAAATTATATGCTTTGTTTCAGTTCTAGAAAGTTTGGGAGATGGTGATACTTGTGATGTTCAAGAAGGAACTCTTTCGTTCACAGAGTGATAATGCTCTCTTACCCATCTGGGTGCTATTAAAATTTTATGAAGATTCTAATTTAGTGTCATTCACTTTCATTTCACTTTACCAAAGTAAAAGCAGTAGAAGATAATTCCAGATCTCACTAAAATAAAAAAAGCCTTTTGGTAAACAGGATAATCCTCCCTCCCCCTCCCCCCTATTTTTTTTAGCTGCCAGTTATTTAGAACTGGAGTCCTTCCAAAACTGAGAGTCATAGATGCATTATGCTAAATTCAGTTGCAGCACACATTTCATCTACTTTTCCCCATATCCTAAGCTCTCATTTGAGGAAGAACAAGAAGTTTAATTAAATATGTATTGAGACTCTCCTCCACAATGTCAACCCAGGATGATGATAAATGTGAGCGGCTTGCCAGCAATATGGCTACTCCTTTAATCTCTCTCTGTTTTTCAGCTGCCAAGAAAAAAGTCCCTCAATCTAATGTTTATAGACAGTGTGCTCAGTGTATACAGACATTTTATGTTTGAAAGGATTAAAATGGTAAGATAGATGATGAAAAAATGTACTGAAACAGTATTAACACAAAATATTACCAGATAAATTATGTTATTCTGCTCTACAAATGGAAAATTATACATATGTGTGATGCAGATGAAACAGATCTGTTTCCATGAATGAATATTCCTGTATTTTCTTGAGGAAAAGTCCCCAACAAAAGTAGTGTTGAAATAAACAGGAAAGTCATCTTATACCAAGTTTCAGGTGACAGCGTTTTCTCTATATTTATGAATTTGGGAGTATGGTTTTTGTTTTAGGCTTTTTTTTGTGCACACTGTTAATTTTGTATTTTGTAGGGTTTATAACAGTTTGAGTAACATACATCTCAAAGTTAGAGGCTCTTCTGTCACTCTTGCTATTTTGGACCAGTCTTCAGACTTCTTATGTTTTAACTTAAATGATTCCCACATCTCAAATCAGAAGTAGGATTTCACTGGAGAAGTTATTCTACATATGACTCTCTATGTCCATATGAGATACCTACATGACTTGCTTGACTATAAAAACAAGACATAGGATCTGATGATCTAGATGGTCTTTTCTAGCACTATGTCTGTCACGGTAGGAACATTGAGTCTTTTCCTTGAACAGTTTATAGTTAAATACATCAATCCAACACAATCAACTTAACCATGTGGGTAGACCAGCTGAATCAATGAGACACACACAAGGCAAATTTCCCCATTAAGACTAATTTGGCTACTACCGTGCTATTCACAGGTGTATATTTACTGCATGTGTAATACCTACCAAGGAAATGCTTAATATAAAATGAAATGCAGTAACTACACAGTGACAAACAATGGGGAAAAGAGCTATTTGGAACAAAACAGTAATAACTGTATTATTGTGACCTAGGTATGGCACCTGTTCATAGATATGAAGCTATTTCTGTTATCGCATTTGGATCTGTTGCTCTGATATGGTTTAATACAGTTGTCATCACAAAAACTTTGTGGATTACATGTTGTTACTGATGATGAAATGAAGATAAGATTGTTCATGTCACCAGTCCTTGAAGGTTTGCTTGTTCCTAAGCACAGGAACATATGATGTCAAAGGAAATAATTTTGCATGACCAAATACACAGATACAAATACATCCTAATTCAAAGACGTAGGCCAAAGGGAATTGTTCAACCACTTCATGTGAATTTTTATTTTTATTTATTATTTCAATATTATATGAATTTAAAATATAAAAATCATTGAACCTACAGACTTGTAAGCTTACTTACAGGTATACTAAGTACTTGTGCAGAAGCATGTCTGGGAAGTCCAGGAGGAAAGCACGATCTGCTTCAGGTTCGTATCATCAGTATCTGCTGACACTAAACTAAAAGCCTACCTGGCACTAATGTTT